>BHFT01004036.1:0-64749 GCA_004320025.1 Laticauda laticaudata | reverse complement strand
TGCTCTCTTTCAATAAAATATATTTTTAAAGGAATGTCAGATGAATTGAAAATTATCTGTGATGTTATTGTGGAATGGCAAATCCACACCAAGGTAGTAATTTTGCAATTTGAAAGATAGTGTTAATGTGTCTGCCAATAGTTACAATGATAATACATGTCACCTTGTAAAAAAGCATTATGTTCAAGAATGAAGAATATTTTTCTTAAAGAAAATCTTTTTTCAGGAAAGGGTCCAGCTGAGTGAAGGTATAACAGGTGCTATATAGGAGAGACCTATTATATAGTTTACAAATGAAGGAAGGATTTTGGAAGCCCACTGTCATTCCAGAAAGCATATGAAGATTTGGCTAACCTCTTTTTGTTGGGCAAGATTGTAATTTACGGTTTTGTAGGTTTAGTGGATTTACTTTGTTTAATTTTACTGAGATTCGACTCTTTGCTAAATCTGTGTAGAACTTGCAGCTCAGTGGACCAGAAAGTGGAATTTAAATTCATATGGTGCCTATTCCAATTCTTGCCTTGATTATACCAATTCAGTTATTGTTCTTCCGCATCTAGGCTTGAATCACACAATCCACTAATGTCTTTTAGCCATTCAAGATGACGCTTTGCATTTTTATGAGTTAGGATAATTCTGGCGTAACAATTCTGCAAATTGACAGAAATCATTATTCAGATGAGACAATGAAATTGAATGGCAAGGCTATAGGATTACTGAAGCAGATATTTCCAGAATTCAAAGAAAACTAGTTTTTGGGGAGTTGTTGGGGGTCTGTTGGGGTGGGGGGTATTGTTGTTTTTGGGTTGTTTGTGTTTCTTGGTTTGTGGATTTTAGTGTCTGTTTTGTTTTGTTGGTGTTTTGTGTTGGTTGTGGTGGTTGGTTTGGTGTTTTGTTTCTGACATGGTAGTTTCTGCATACAGAACACTCTGTATGAAAGAACCATCCAATATTGTTGCAACCCTCTGCCTGCTATCTAGTGTGTAACATTCCGGCTTATACAGAGCTGGGTATTAAGGAAGCTCAGAATATTTGTCTACATTCAGTTAGTTTTAACATGTAAAAGTTTGCAAATTCTTTAGAATACCCTAATTTTAGCATGCCTGTGACACAATGTTGAGAAATGCTTTTCTTTAAAAAAATAAAATGAAAGTTTTCTTGGTTGTTTCGATATGAACTTCTCCAACCAAGTAAGTGAGGCTCTTCCCTTCACTGGTCATAGGAGCAAATGTGTTATTTAACTTGAGTGTTATATTGCCACTCAACAACAAAGCTCAAGCTGTTTATCAAAAGAATATCCATCCATGTCCATATCCTCATCTATTCACCCAATCTATTCCATCCACTCACTTATCTAACAATTACACTGAAACTTCAAGCAAAAAGCAAACAGAACTTTATAGTCACCAAACCCCAAAATCTGTTAACTGGAAAGGTCAAGTTATCACCAAATTCAAGACAATAAGACAGCCTAAATTTCAAGAGGTATGCTAAAGAGAGTGAGGAAGACAGCAAAACCAAAAAAACGAAGGTTCATTCTCCATATGTGGACCTTCCCATAAAAAGAAGGACCAAGCGCAGCCAGCCTCCTGGGTTTTTGCCACTGAGGGCACCCGCACTGTTAGGTCTTGGTTATATCATGATGATGGTGCCCGTATGAAGTTGTTTCCAACTCATTTGCTACCATGAACAAACTGTTCCTTCAGGTCTTCCGGTCCTCTACCCATCCCCTCTGATCCACATAATTGATATAAGATCCTTCTTTAACAAGTGAAATTCCCAGCCCACGTTTTAATGCACTGAAAGTAAACCAGTACAGCTTTTGGAAAATCCTAACAACATCTAAATGTCTGCAGTTCTGGGTCAGCTATTTTTGGAATAACAGTTATCCAAGTATTGCTGAGCACGGTAAAAACCTCGGGAGCGTGATATACCACTACTTCAGGATATGGAACAGGTTTGGACTGCGGGTACATCCCAATGTTCCTGTTGACTTTTTTTTCCTTGTAATCGAAAATGACCTATCTAAAGGGCATTATATGAAAACTTAGACTTTGTATATTTATCTTGAAATAATATGTGAGAAATAGCTTTTTGATTACTCTGTTCTTTTTCAATTAATCATGCTAAGAATTCCCTTTCACCTCCTTTCTGCTGTTTGTAAATACAGTTTGGGCAAGGGATTTAAAAAAAAAAAGATATTTTGCAGTTCTTGCACATAAGACCCCAAGCCAGGATTTTAAATCCACCTTCTCATTTTGGCGAATAGGAAATATCTGACTATAATTAGAAACTTTCATGCGCAAGAATATAGTATGCTAATTTAATTTTTATAAAATAATAACAGACGAATGCAGTTGGAAAAATATGACATAGGTATAAGGGTATTTGTAAAGTCGTCTTTTAAATTGATTTTGTTTTTCTTTCAGATTTGAGCTTTGGTGATTGCAGCAGCTTTCAATGGAACAAGAAAAAGAAACTTCTTCTGGAAATTGTCCATAATATTACAGAACAGCCCAGGATATTGAGGAATATTAGTAAGGATATAACCCCAAGCTCTTTGATGAATGTGTACAGAATCGCACATATTTGGTGTCTGATGAATACACATAAAGTGGTTTTTTGGTGTGTCTTCATAGTAACTTAACTATACGGACTGTCCTCAACTTAAACCATAATGAGCCCCAAAAAATCCAAATGCCTAAGCAAGACAGTTACGAATGATTTGCAATCATTTTTTGACCTTTGTTGCCCTTCAGCGTGTTAAAAGCAAATAAATACAGTTTAAATGAATCGTGTGCGTGGTTAAGTAAATAGCTTTCCCCAATTGAATTGCTTATCGGAAGCCAAAACTGAGAAATACAAAATGTGATATATGACCCCAGACAAGGTAAAAAACTGTCATAAATTAATGCCAGTGTGCCAAGTGAATTCTTGATCACATGATCATGTAGATGCTCGCAACCAGTTGTAAGTGTACAAACTGGTTAATCACCTTTTTCACTGCCATTGTAACTGTTGGACAGTTCACCAAATGAATGGCTGTTTGAAGTTTGAGGCTTACCTTTACCTAAGTGATAATTTCCTAAATAACTGACTGGATTCAATGACGACAATTAAATGGAAAGAAAAATCAAACATTTCCCGATTTAAGGTGCTATTGTCTAATAGCCAGTGTTTATTCCTGTGGTAAACTGCTAATACTAATGCAAGTCAAAATCTCTGTTAAGTATTAATCCAAACCCATCTACATCTTATTTGCTTCCATCCTCCAATGATGTACACCAAAAATATGTGCAGTATGCTTAATTTACTTGACTCTTTCTTGACCTTTCCGGGTAAATTGGGTTATGTAAAAACTTTAAAACCAGCTTTTTTAATTTCAAAATATAGGTGAAAGAGAAGAATTAATCTGACTCGCCAAAGCGCTTAGGCCGAACCATCACAGTTGAGGTTTCATAGCATACACCATGCAAATCCTCAGCAAAGCAGAATCCTGTTCGGCCCTACCCAATGGATTTGATGAAACTAGCAATAAACTCTGTTATATTTGGAAGACTCAAAGAAGCCGTTATCGTCACTTTATTGGAGCTTGTAATTCTGAACACCATCGACCTGTTAATCAAATTCAGGTCTGTTGTAATTGGAATGCCCATAGAAGATCCTAAAAGAAAATTAAGGAGACGGCTTAGAGACTTTGCTTAGAAAGATAACAACTCCAAAAGTCCATCCTTGCCTTCTCAGAAAACCAAAGAAACAACTTCAAGGCAACTCTGCAAAAATGGAAAAGATAAAGGCTTTGATTCCCATTATGAAAAAGTTAAAATGGTTTTCTTTCAAATATACAAAATCAAAGAAAATTGCTCCATTCTTTTAAAAATATATAATGCATGGTCTTGTATAAGTTCAACATCGCCCTGAAGCTTTATACCTCTTTACAAATCCTGAGGTATCTGAAACAAAGATTGGAAAAAGGATGTTATGGGGGAAAAAAACCCTTACATTCCTTCTGAGGAGAAATATGTCTCTCTATTACCCTCTCCCCCCAAAACCAATGAAGGCTAAAGCAGGGTCCCCAACCACGACCCTGGACCGGTACCTCGGTCCGTGGATCATTTTTGTACCGGGCGAAAGATATGCAAATAATCGTGAATTAAATTATATTTAATAATAAGCTAAAGTTAACTAACCTTTACTATTGGAAAGAATGTTTGCCCGGTCCGTAATGAAAAAGTGTTTTCTGCGTGAAAACTGTCCCTGGTGTACAAAAAAAGGTGGGGGACCACTGCCCCTAAAGGTCTCATAAAGCACTCCTGAGCATTACAATGTTAGACACCATAAGCACTTATCTATACTTCTTCCCAGGTTGTTCCGAATCAGGCTGGCGAGAATGCCTTCTGCGATCCATGCCTTCCTGTTCAAAAAAATTAACAATCTTTAAAGGGCTTGTACCATACATAATCCACTAATACTTTACTTTTGAGGAATGTTAGGCATTTCATATCCAAAAGGATAAATCTCCAATGTATCCATTAATTCCTTTAGTACTGTATGAGTGGTGAGGCGAGAGTGTGTGGATCCCTTAGAAGATAATTTAGCAATAATCTGTTTTGTTCTTAAGCAATTTAATCATCAGACAATTCATGAGATTGTATTCTGCTTAAGTGAATAAATCTGTTTAAGAGAGATGATAAATGGAAAAAAATTGCTAACAGTAAAGCGCAAAACAAAAACTTTATAATATTCCTTTTGAATTCATTAAAATCATGCTCCATGCATTAAATTTTAGTATATTTTTGAGTATGCCATTTACATACTCGGTCTCAAATCCTGTTCGATATGAGAAATGGCCTTAGCTATAACTTAAAGTGCCTCCTATTACCTTAACTGCTCAACATAGTTAACATTTCATATAAATATGAATAAAATACCAAAGGTGTCAAACTTGATTCATTGAGGGAGCATCAATGTTGTTTGACCTTGAGGGCCAGGGTACGTTCAGGTGGCATGGCCATAGTTGACATCACTTCAGGATGGTGTGCTTGGTGTGCCTGATACTCTGCCAGCCAAAATGAGCTCACGATGGGCTCCATTTTCAGCTGTGTTGGTCTGCAGTGGCCCCTCAGCTTTGTTCACCTGATAGAAGGCTGCCAGGGATTGTCCGCTTGAACGGCAGTCTGGGAGGGGTCGGCCACCATCTGCCCCCGGAGCTCTGTTTTCACTAGCAGAGGCACCATGGGGCTGGTTCTTTTGCTGTTTTGAGGAGAGCGCCACGGGGCCAGACTAACCCCCCATGTGGGTCATGATCCATAGCATCCCAATTTTACACCCCTGGTTCTGAATTTTCATTCTGCTCTCAGTTATCCCAATCCCTCCCTTGAACAAAGTTGCACAGAACAATAAATGAAATGCTTAGATTTGTATCTGTGGAGAGAAGTTACTAAATACTTAAATCACTGGAATATATAATTTTCATTCCAATGTGTCATAATGTATAATGTAGAGAAAAGAGCACGCCATAGTATGCCAGAAAAAGCATGGTATAGGAAAATGTTCAATCATCAGCAGAATTTCTCACAAATCTAAGATATTATGCATGTTAAACCTATTCGTGGGACTGTGGCATTGCTTTGGAATTTAATACTGTTATACTGATCCCAATTGTGTGTTCTAATCTAAGTAAACAGGTAATCCTCAAATTGACAAGCACAATTGAGCCCAACATATTTAATTTGCAAAAGTGACAAATTTATCTGAGTTTTACCTCATTTACACTTTTCTGCCAACTTGTTAAGTGATCATTGCAATTGTAAATAGTAACACGTTATTAGCGTGTTTTCTCCATCTGCTTGCTTGCCAAAGTTCTATCACGTGACACCTGGACACGGAAACCATCATATAAATGTAGTCATTTGCCCAAAGAAATTCAAAATGTAATACAATTGACTGGGATGTGCCATCATAAGTTGTTGAAAACGATGTCCATTATAACTTTTTTCCCAGTTCATTGCAAACTTTGAAAAGTCATTATAGCAGTGTGTTGTTTGAGGACTACCTGTATTTCCAAATAATTTGAAAACAATTGAAGAAAACTTTTAAAAACCATATAGCGAGATTTTGTAAAATAATGGTATTGGGAGATGTTGGTTATTAATCTTTGCATTATTTGGTCAATACACACTCTTAGGAGATAAATGTGGTAATTGTTATAGATTTCCACTTGGGAGGACGAAAACAGAGTGGTGTGAGGGGCATGTGAAAACAAACAAAATTATTCCCCCTCCTCTTCAGAGTTTTTAAAAATCAATAGATAATATCACTTGAGCCCATACACCCTTAGAAGGCAAGGAATATGAATAAAGCTATTAAATGGGGGGAGTTGGACATAGAATGACCAATAATTCCCTTCCAACTTTGATATCTGTATGTTAGGAAGTGGCATAAGACTCTGGGTTACCAAAAGCCAGGGAATGAGATAATGCAATAAATGTAATCTTTCAAAGAAAAGCGATGTTTGAATGAGTTTTTGCTTTTCCATAAAAAATTAAACCAGAATCCACTCCACCACTAATCTCAACCAACATGGCAGGCTGTAATATCCAAGTCGGTTTCTGTCAATTATCTTTGCAGCGAATGCGTTCCTAATTTACAATAGGAAGTTAGTCCTTCATTTAGACTGGACACTGTAAATGAATTTCCACTAAATCTTTCACATTAGGAATTCTGCAGGTCTAAAGCAAAAATGAACTGAAGATGAACAGTCTTTTCTCAAGCTACTCTTTGCACAAATTGCAGCGTAGAAAATAAGGACACTCCTTCACTTCAGTATTTCGTAACACAAAAGCTTATTGTTATTCCTTCCTTCCACAAGGAAGCTCTGAATAATAGCTAAGCAAACAAATAAAGTTGATCTAAGCCATGTCCACAACTGGCCAACGGAATGCAAAAGGGACACAGCGATGAGCAAAATGTTTCCATCCGTTGTTATCCGCTTTCAAAAAGGGCCAAATGTGCTAACCGGAGCGAGATAACCGGATGGGGAGGACGCAGACGGATGGCAAAGCGGATGCGAACGGAAGCCCAAGCGGATGGGAAGCGGATGGGAGCGGATGGCCGCAACCGCAGGGGCTTCCGGGGGGCTTCAGGCCAAACGGACGCGGAACGGATACAGCGATGCAGAACGGGGATGTCCGGCGTGAGGAAATCGGGTCCACCCCCAGCTCACATGGATGAAAGCGTGCCAGAGCGGAGCCTAGCGGGCCATTGCACAGCGGAAGCGGAACGGGTGCCGAGTGTTAATTGCACATCGGGGGAAGCATTGCAAGCCCTCCGATATAAAGGGAAGCAGCCTCGCACGTGGCCAGCATTCTAGGAAAAAGACCTGCTGACTGACATTCGAGTTCCTTGCCTGCCTGCTCCCTGCCGGGCCTTACTGCCAGCCTTCTCCAGCCGGCCTTGTGCCTGCCTGCCTGCCTTTGCTGCCTTCCTGCCCCAGCTTTCTTGCCAGCCTACTGCAGGCTTCCTGTCAAGCTACCTGCCAGGCTTCCTGCCAGCCTTGGTGCGCCGCCAGCCTGGTGTGCTTCTGTCAGCCTTGGTTGCCAGCCTTCCCTACCTTTGTGTGCCTCGCACAGGCCTCCCGTGCAGCCAGCCAATCCCACAACCCATGGCGGAGGAAGCCGAACAAGCCTCCAGCAGCCTGCCGCATCCCTGGCCAAGAGGGACAGGGCCAACCTCCCGCACCCTGCCCCTGACTCTGCTTCTGCTGGGAATTACTCTGTGAACGCTGCTCTCTGGTCCTGGCCGTCGCTCCCGTGCTCGGAATTTGCTCGTCCTGCTCGTGCTCCTGTCTTGCTCCGTCCACTGCTCGTGATCCTGTTCCTGGCTCGTGCTCTGGACTTGCTGGGCCCTGCTGTAAGATACTTCTCTACTGCTTGCTGGCTACCTCCGGTCCTGACTGGTCCTGCTTGCCTGCTTCGATCCTGCTGCTGTGCTGATGATGTTGATGATCCTGCTGCTGCTGCTGCTGCTGATGAGTTGATGATTCATCCATTCTGCTTGGTGAGCGATGCCGATGATGATGGATAATGATGATCCTGCTGGTGCTGCTGGTTGGTGGTGGTGTGGAGGAGCAGCCCCTATACCTGGACCCCTCTGAATGAGGGCCCAATCTGGTCCAGCAAAGGGAGGAAGAGGCGTATGTGAACTAACGGAGAGGAGGCAATACGACATTGAGGAGGCAACAGCGAATGAGGTCTAGTGGCTGAAGAGAGAACGACTATCTCCTCGGCTGGTGCGAACATATGCAACACCTAGTACGTGAAGCGCAACCTCAGAAATCTGGGCCAGAGCCACTGTGAAGCACGACGAGAGACCTACGAATGCCAGTGCCAGCCCTCTTCGAGGGTGAGGCCCGCCACCGAAGGAAGCACCAGCAGTCAGCCCGCTCTCACTACCCCTCTCTCGGCACCTGTGAGGAGCAATTCCTCTTCCGGGGCCGAAGTCAGTCCCCTGCTCCAGGCAGGTTTCTGTGGAGGTCACGGCGGAGAACCCGCGGACAGGTGTGGTAAGCATGGTGGAGTGCGTAAGAGGACTCCCTGGTGCTGTGACTATAGTGTGAGAGAGAGACATCGAGTCAGCACCCCCATCCTAAGCCCGATCCACCCCCCAGCTCCCGCCTCCGCAGAAAAGGAAGAGAGCCGGACAGCAGAAGGTGGCTGACGCCACAACTGTTTCCGGCTGGAGAATAGTGGACACCATCTGCACCAGCATAGATCTTCCTCTCAAGTGGTCCACACCGATCCTCATTCCCCCCAACCGCAAGCCCCTTACTCACCTATTAACAGAACCCTGAGTGAACATGGCGGAATCTTAGTACCAGGTGGTGAAGACCGATCCACGGAGCTGTTCAAAAACTCCACCCAGAGAACCTGCTCCCACCCAGTCCAGGGTTGCCCTCACCTCCAACCCCAGGTTGATTTCCCTAACCATCCAAGGCTTCCCCACAGCCCTCACCTACCATGGGCTACGGCTACCAGGAGGGTTCAAGCAGCACAGGCAGCAGCCTTTCCAGTCCAGGCAACCAGAGTCATCGGGCCGGACACCGTTGCCACGCCGTTCCCATCTGATGCCACCGATGCCACCCACCGACCGTGCCCACCCGACGACACGATGCCACCCACGCCAATGATTCAAATGATCTTAGCCCACCCTAGCCAAGAGAGTCCTCCCAGCTGGCAGGCAAGACAGCCCCACTACACTACTCCTTCCTCCACCCACAGCCAAGCCCAGCCCCCAGTACATTCTGTCATCAGTACTGGCTACCCATGCTGGAGGAAGACCTCTCAGCATCACGGGGCTGACCAGCTGTCACACTTCCTCAACACCACTGTCCCCCTGTTTTCTTCGGGGCTAGCCACTTCCAGACCACCCCCACCACAGCACCTGGACCCTTCACCCCTGAGCACTGGGGCACACCTCCGAGTGACCAAGAAGAGTGCCAGAGACGGGTGCTGGCTACCTGTGGACTCTTATTTGGACACTTGACTGGTCATTTTTTTTTTACAGCTTTGTTCCAATAAGTTTATCTTTATCCACACACTTGCTTCATTTTCTTTTTTTTAATAAGTCTTGTGGAAACTTTTGGAATTGGCTTAAGGCCCTTTTTATGCTTCGTGGGATGGTAGATAGCGTGGGGTGGGCAGGATACCTGTGGATGAGCAGGATACTTGATGGTATTAGCTGTGGATAGATAACCTCCAGTGCAAAGATTGGGGACGTAATGGCCACCCTCCTCCCAGTGCCATACTATGGCCCTTGTTATTAATAAACAATGTAATCATTGATCACAACATCTTTAAAAAAAACACAACTCTTATTAACCCCTTGTCATTGTAGGCCCACCCCAACATTACTGGCCAATCTCACCGTCTTGATAGGCGCTGAAGGAAGCATCATTCAAGCTCTACCATCCGTCTTGCCACATCCACCCTCCAGCTGGGGAAGTTGCACCAGTGTTTCAGGAAGGTTGCCTTCCTTCTTCCCTCCGGAGGCTCTGTTTGTTGCCTGCAACATCCCTCTATGATACGAACATTCAGTAGGTTTCGCCCATTCTACCTCTCTCCCAATACTCCCTAATTCCCAGTCCCCATTGCGTCTTGTCGTTCGGCCACTATACAGTACTTTCCCCAGAGCTGTGTCTGCGCAAGATTAGTTGCGTGATTTCCATCAAACTGACTCCAATCTACTGTCACTCCTATGTCGCATGAGATTTGTTGGCAAATGGAATGCAGTGACAGCTCCACGAATCCCTCCTTTCCGGTCTTCCTTGGGTATGCTGCCATGTACTTGTCATCATAATCAAGGCATTCACAGACCCTCTGTGATCCTCCCTTATTGGCCCAGGATGCCCCAAAAGGCCGTGCTTCACTAACACCGCTCCCTGTGGAGCAGTGGTGAGTTTCTCGGGTCGAGTCTCGGTTAGTCCTCTATGAGTAGTTCTGTGGAGTCGGCCCTATCCAATGAAGTCCCGCGGCAGCCAATTCTTCGCGTGTTTGGTGTGCAGGGCTGGAAAATCTGGGAAGCCACAACGATGAGGTGCCTTCCAGCCCCTCCCTTTGGAAAGGTCCCAACTGGCGGTAACCTGCATCTGGAAAGAAAATTGAGCGTTAGGTAAAGGATCATGTAAAATAACTGAAACGAGACCGTGGGAGTATCGTGTGGAAGCTTGCTGCTCCTGCAACAATCTACCAAATGTCGCGGACAACCGCAAGAACTTACGACCTAGGTGCGTAGAACGAAAGACAACAGCTGCTCTGTGAGGTGACCACATACGAAAGTCACATGGAGCTCGTAAGGATATTAGTGGTGACACCGACTAATCAACGGAGCTCGTGGCGAATTGAGGTAGGCAACAAAGCGAAACCTGATGGATTACTCAGAAGCTATTGGTCCTTGCAGGCCACAACAGAGCTACACGGGGAAGGGAAGGAAGGGAGTTGCAACCTCCTAGAAAACACTGGTGCAAACTCCCCAGCTGGAGCGGTTGGCAGTTGCGAAGACCAAGGATGGAGACTGCTTTAATGGATGCTTCCTTCAGCCTGCCTCATCACACGGATGAGATTGGGCCATGTATGGTTTGGGTGGGCCTTACAATGCAACAGCGGCGTTTAATAAAAGAGGTTGTGTTCTATGTTTAAAATGTGTGATTTCCAATGATTTACATTGTTATTAAAAAAAAAGGGCCATATGTATGGCACCTGGGAGGGTGACCATACAGTCCCACTATTGCTTGCACTGAGGTTTATCTATCCCACAGCTATTAGCCATCCCAAAGGTATCCCTGCTCATTCCACAGGTATCCCTGCCCACCCCACTGCTATCTTAAACCCATCCCACAAGCATACAAAGGCTTAAGCCAATTCCAAAAGTTTCCACCAAGACTTTATTAAAAAAAAGAAATGAAGCAAGTGTTGAAATCAAAGATAAAACATTTATTGAACAACAAGCTCAAAAAAAAAAATGACGCCAAGTCAAAGTGTCCAAAATAAAGTCCACAGGTAGCCAGCTACCCGGTCTCTGGCACTCTTCTTGGTCACTTCGGAGGTGTGCCCAGTCTCAGGTGAAGAGGGTTCCAAGGTGCTGTGGTGGTGGGTGGTGCTTGGAGTGCCTAGTCCGAGAGCGACAACAGGTGACAGCTGTGTGAGGGAAGGTGTCGGACAGCTGGCTCAGGCCCCGTGATGCTAGAGGTCCTTCCTCCATGCCATGGGTGTCAGCCCCATTACTGATGACAGCATGTACTGAGCCGCGGCTTGGGCTTGTGGGGTTTGGAGGAAGAGGAGTAGTGTAGTCGGGTCGTCTCTCTGCAGCTGGGTTAGGGACTGCGGTGGGGTGGATCATTGGCGTGACGTGGGCCATCGCTGTCGTTCGGTGGCAACGTCGGTGGGTGGCATTCGGTGGCATCAGTGTTGGAACGCGTGGGCAACGGTGTCGGCCCCGATTGGACGTCATGTTGCCTGGACTGGGAAAGGCTGCCTGCCTGTGCTGGCTGAACCTCCTGGTAGCCGTAAGCCCTTGGTTTAGGTGAGGGCCTGTGGGAAGCCTGGCGAAATGGGAGGAAAATTCACCTGGTGTGGAGGTGGAGGAGCAGGACCTGGACTGGGGTGGGAGCCAGGTTCCTCTTGGCTGGAGGTTGTGAAGCAGCTCCGTGATCCGCCGTCCTTCACCACCGGTACTAGGATTCCGCCATGTTCACCAGGGGTCTGGTTGACATAGGTGAGTAAGGCTTGCGGTTGGGGATGAGGAGTCGGTGTGGACCAGCTGAGAGGAGAATCTATGCTTGGGCAGATGGTTGTGTCCCTGATCTCCAGCAGGACAGTGTGCTCAGCCCCTCTGCTGTCCGGCTCTCTGCCTTTTCTGCGGAGGGGAGCTGGGCGGGGGGTGGATATGCGGGCTAGGCACTGTTGCTGGACTCGATTGTCTCCTCTCTCACACCGGCACCAGGAGTCCTCTGACGCACTCCACCATTTGCTTACCACACCTGTCCCGCGGGTTTCTCCCGCCGCTGACACGCCCACAGGAAACCTGCCTGGAAGACAGGGACTGAACTCTTCGGCGGAGAGCGAATGGGCTCTCAGCAGGCTGCCGGAGAGAGGGGTTTATGTGAGAGGGGCTGCTGGTGCTCCTCGGTGCGCGGGACCTCACCCTCGAGGGAGGAAGCTGCACCTGGCCATTTTACCGTAGGTCTCTCTGTTCTGTAGCTCAACAGTGGCCTGGCCAGCGATTTCTTGTAGTGCCAGCTTCCCGTACCAGGTGTGCATATGTTTTCCACCAGCCGAGGAAGATCAGTCGTTCTCTCTCAGCCACTACAGCACCTCATCCTCGTGTGCCTCCTCAACTGTTATTTAGTAATTGCCTCCTTCTCCCGTTGTCACATTACGCCTCTTCCTCCCTTTGGCTGGACCAGATGGGCCCTTTCATCAGAGGTGGCTTCCCAGTTAGTAGGGCTGCTCCTCCAACACCACCACCACCAGCAGCACCAGCAGGATCATCATTGATCATCATCATTCGTCATTCTCAGCCAGCAGGATCATAATCATTCATTCATCAGCAGCAGCAGCAGCAGCAGCGATCATCAAACATTCTCAGCAGCCAGCAGCAGGAATCAGCAGAGCAGGACCAGGCAGGACCAGGGACCCAGCAGGCCAGTAGAGTAAGCACCAGCAGGGCCAGCAAGTCCAGGAGCACGAGCAGGACCAGGATCACGAAAAGCAAGGGACGAAAGCAAGACCAGAGCACGAAGCAGTACGAGCGCAGTCCAGTGAGCACGAAGCAGGACGAAGCAGGGACCACAGAGCAGCTTCAACGAGTAATCCCGCAGCAGAAGCAGAGTCAGGGCAGGGTGCGGAGGTTGTTCCCTGTCCCTCTTTGCCAGCGGATGGCGGCAGGGCTGCTGAGGCCTTTCGCATTCCCTTCCCATGGTTGTGGGATTGCTGGCTTGGCACGGAGGCTGGCAGGCACCTGAAAGGCTGGCAGGAAGGCTGGCACCAAGGCTGACAGGAAGACCAGGCCACCAAGCTATGCAGGCAGGCACCAAGGCTGGCAGTAGGCCTGGCAGGTAGGCTGACAGGAAAGCCTGGCAGGTAGGCTGGCAGAAAGCCTGGCAGGAAAGGCAGCAAAGGCAGGCAGGCAGGGGCAGCCAAAGGCTGGGCTGGCAGGAAGGCTGGCAGCAAGGCCGCCAGGCAGGCAGGGCAGGCAAGGAACTCAAACGAAGTGGTCAGCAGCAGGTCTTTCCTCAGGAAATGCTGGCACGTGCGGGCTGCAATTCCCTTTATATCCGGAGGCTTACGCAATGCTTCCCCCCCGCATGTGCAATTCAACACTCGGCACCCGTTCCCTTTCGCTGTGCATTCCGCTTAGGGCTTCCGCTCGTGCATCCGCTTTATCCACCTGTGCATGCCCCTTTCATCCGCTCGACAATCCGTTCTGCATCTGCCTGTATCCGTTCCCCGCTGGTTCCGCTTTTGCTGAAGCCCCCCGCCGAAGCCCTGCGGTTGCGCCCATCCGCTCCCAATCCGCTTCATCCGCTGGGCTTCCGATTCCGCATCGCTTTGCAATCCGCTCTGCGTCCTCCCCGCAATCCGTGTTAATCCGCTCCGGTTATGCCAAATTTTTTGCCCCCTTTTGATGAGCGTAATAAACATTTGCTCATCCGCTGTGTCCTTTTTGCATCCGTTGGCCAGTGTGACATGGGCTTTAGATCCAACTTTATTTTGTTTGCTTAGCTATTATCTCAGACTCCTTGTGGAGGAAGGAATAAACAATAAGCTTTTGTGTTACGAAATACTGAAGTGAAGAGTGTCTTATTTTCTCCCTGCATTTGTGCCAAAGAGTAGCTGAGAATAAGACTGTTCTTATCTTCAGCTTTCTTTTGCTTTAGACCTGCAGAATTCCTAAATGTGAAGATTAGTGGTAAAATTCCATTAACAGTTGTACCAGTCTAAATGAGGACTACTTCTATGTAAATTAGGATACACATCTCACTGCAAGATAATTGACAGAACCACGATTGGATTTAACAGCCTGCCATGTTAGTGAGATTAGTGGTGGAGTGGATTCTTTAATTTTTTATGGAAAAGGCAAAAACTCTTCAAACATCGCTTTCTTTGAAAGTTACATTTATTAGAATTATCTCATTCTGGCTTGGTACCCAGAGTCTATGCTCACTTCCTAACAGATAACAGATAATCAAAGTTGGAAGGGACATTATTGGTCATCTAGTCCAATCCCCCCATCCTTAATAGCTTTATCAATATTCCTTGGCCTTCTAAGGTGTTATGGCTCAAGTGATATTATCTATTGATTTTTAAAACTCTGGGAAGAGGAGGGGGGAATATTTTGTTTGTTTCACATGCCCTCACACCACTCTGTTTCCTGTCCTCCAAGTGGAAATCTATAACAAAATTACCAATTTATCTCCTAGAGTGTGTATTACCAAATAATGCAAAATTATAAACCAACATTTCCCAATACATTATTTTACAAAATCTCCTAGTATGTTTTGAAAGTTTTCAATTTGTATTTCAAATATTTGGAAATACAGGTAGTCCTCAACATACAACAGCTTGCTTAATGAGCTTTCAAAGTTACAATGGCACTGAAAAAAGTTATTAATGACCATTTTTCACACTTATGACTGTTGCAGCATCCCCAGTCATGTTATTTACATTTGAATTCTT
Organism: Laticauda laticaudata; assembly: GCA_004320025.1. Classification (NCBI taxonomy): domain Eukaryota; kingdom Metazoa; phylum Chordata; class Lepidosauria; order Squamata; family Elapidae; genus Laticauda; species Laticauda laticaudata. The sequence goes on along the minus strand of BHFT01004036.1, from coordinate 49,516 downwards.
GGCAATGACTCACATTTATGATGGTTTCCGTGTCCAGGGGTCACGTGATTAACTTTGGCAAGCAAAGTCAATGGAGAAACCACGCTTAATAACCGTGTTACTAATTTAACAATTGCAATGATTCACTTAACAAATGTGGCAAGAAAAGTGTAAAATGAGGTAAAACTCAATAAATTTGTCACTTTGCAACATAAATGTTGGGCTCAATTGTGCTTGTCAATTGAGGATTACCTGTATTACTTAGATTTAGCAACACCACAATTGGGTCAGTAAACAGTTTAAAATCCAAAGCAATGCACAGTCCTAACGAATAGTTCAACATGCATAATATCTAAGATTTGTGAGGACAATTCTGCTGAGTGATTGAACATTTTCCTATACCATGCTTTTCTGGCAATACTATGCTGCTCTTTTTCTTCTACATATACATTATGACACATGTGGAATGAAATTATATATTCCATGATTTAAGTTATTTAGTAACTTCTCTCACAGATGAAAAATCTAAGCAATTTTCATTTATTGTTCCTGTGCAACTTTTTCAAGGAGATTGGGATACTGAGAGAAGATGAAATTCAGACCAGGGGTGTCAAAATTGGGGGCTGGATCATGCCCGAGGGGGGTTTAGATCTGGCCCGTGGCGCTACCCTCAAAACAGCAAAGAACCAGCCCATGGTGCCTCTGCTAGTGAAAACAGAGCTCGGGGGGGGGGCAACGCATGGCCCTCCCAGACTCCGTTTTCAGCCGCGACAATCTCCTGCAGCCTTCTATCAGTGAAAACAGAGCTGAGGGGGCCACTGCAGACCAGCACAGCTGAAAATGGAGCCCATCGGGAGCCCATTTTGGCTGGCAGAGTATTCAGGCCACACCAGGCACACATCCCTGACACAAGTGATGTCAAACTAGCCATGCCCACCCTGAACGTACCCTGGCCCCTCAAGGTCAAACACAACATTGATGCATCCCTCAATGAAATCAAGTTTGACACCCTTGGTATTTATTCATATTTATATGAAATGTTAAATAACTATGTTTTTGAGCAGTTAAGGTAATAGGAGCGCACTTTAAGTATAGCTAAGGCATTCTCATATCGAACAGGATTTAGAGATCCTGAGTATATGTAAATTGCATACTCAAAATATACTAAAATTTAATGCATGGAGCATGATTTATTTATGAATATTCCACAAGGAAGTACATATAAATTTTGTTTGCGTTTACTGTAGCATTTTTTCCACTTTATCATCTCTCTTAAACAGATTTATTCACTTAAGCAGAATACAATCTCATTGAATTGTCTGATAGATTAATTGCTTAAGAACAAAACAGATATTGCTAAATTATCTCTAGGGATTAACAGGATACTATTGCCTAAAATCAATACAGTACTAAAAGGAATAAATGGAATACCATTTATGGAAGATTTATCCTTTGGATATGAAATGCCTACATTCTCTCAAATAAAGTATTAGTGACTTATTTCATTGTACCAAGCCCTTTAAAGATGTATTTTTTGAACAGGAAGGCATGGATCGCAGAGCATTCTCGCCAGCCTGATCGGAACAAAAACATGGGATAAAAAGTATAGATAAAGAGTGCTTCTATGGTGTCTAACATTTGTAATTGCCTCAGGATGTGCTTTATGCAGACACTTTAGGGCAGTGGTCCCCCCCAACCTTTTTTGTACCAGGGACCAGTTTCACGCAGAAACACTTTTTCACGGACCGGCAAAATCAATTCTTTCCCAATAGTAAAGGGCTTATTAACTTTAGCTTATATTAAATATATATTTTAATCACGATTATTCATTCTTTGCGGCCCGGTACAAAATGATCCACGGACCGGTACCGGTCCAGGGCTCGGTGGTTGGGGACCCCTGCTTTAGACTTCATTGGTTTTGGGGAGGGAGGGTTAATAGAAGCAGACATATTTTCTCCTCAGAGGAATGTAAGGGTTTTTTTCCCCCATAACTATCTTTTTCCATCTTTGTTTCTGAATACCTCAGGATTTGTACAAGAGGTATATAAGCTTCAGGGCATGTGACCTGTATTAACAAGACCATGCATTATATATTTTTAAATGGCAGCATTTCTTTGATTTTGTATATTTGAAGAAAACATTTTACTTTTTCATAATGGGAATCAAAAGCTTTAATCTTTTCCATTTTTGCAGAGTTGCCTTGAAGTTGTTCTTTGGTTTTCTAGAAGCAAGATGGACTTTTCGGAGTTGTCTATATTTCTAAGCAAAGTCTCTAGCCGTCTCTTAATTTTCTTTTGATCTTCTATGGCGCATCCAATTACAACAGACTGAAATTTTTGATTAACAGGTCCCGATGGTGTCTCAGATGTACAAGCTCCATAAAGTGACATTAACCGGCTCTTTGAGTCTTCCAAATCATCCAAGAGTTTATTGACTATTTCATCAATCATCTGGGTAGCCCGCAACAGGGATTCCTGCTGCTGAGGATTTCGCATGGTTTCTACTGAAACCTCAACTGTGATGGTTCGGCCCATAAGGCGCTTGGCAGTCAGATTAAGTTCTTCTCTTTCACCTATATTTTGAAATTAAAAACGCTGGTTTTAAAGTTTTACATAACACCAATTAACCGGCAAGGTCAGAAGAGTCAAAGTAAATTAAGAATTACTGCATCATATTTTTGTTACAATCCATGGAGGATGGAAGGCAATAATGATTGTAATGGGTTTGATAATACTTAACAGAGATTTTGACTTGATTAGTATTAGCAGTTTACCACAGAATAAACACTGGCTAGATTAACAATAGCACATTAAAATAGGATGATTTGATTTCTTTCCATTTATTGTCGTCATTGAATCCAGTCAGTTATAATTAGGAAATTATCACTTAGTACAGGTAGCCCTCAACTTACAGCCATTCATTTGGTGACTGTCCAAAGTTACAATGGCAGTGAAAAAGTGATATAACCAGTTTGTACACTTACAACTGTTGCAGCATCTACATGATCATGTGATCAAAATTCACTTGGCAACTGGCATGTATTTATGACAGTTTTACTGTCCTGGGGTCATATGATCACCATTTGTAATTTTCTCAGTTGGCTTCCGATAAGCAAATTCAATGGGGAAAGCTATATTCACTTAACCACCACACGATTCATTTAACTGTACTTATTTGCTTAACAGCTGAGGCAAAAAGGTCAAAAAATGATGCAAAACTCATTTAACTGTCTTGCTTAGCATTGGAATTTTTGGGCTCCATTATGGTTGTAAGTTGAGGACAGTCCGTATAAGTCTATCTACTATGAAGACACACACAAAAAAACCACTTATGTGTATTCATCAGACACCCCAAATATGTGCATATTATCTGTACACATTCACAAAGAAGCTTGGGGTATTACCTTCACTAATATTCCTCATATCCTGGCTGTTCTGTATATTATGGATCATTTCCAGAAGAGTTTCTTTTTCTTGTTCCATTGAAGCCGCTGCATCACGCAAAGCTTCAACTCTGGGAAGAGGAAAAAAAAAATCAATTTAAAAGAGACTTTACAAATACCCTTATACCTATGTCATATTTTCCAACCTGCATTCATCTGTTACTTATTTATAAAATTAAATTAGCATACTATATTCTTGCTGCAATGAAGAGTTTCTATATAAAGTCAATATTTCCTATTCGCCAAAATGAGAAGGTGGATATTAAAATCCTGGCTTGGTCTTATGTGCAAGAACTGCAAAATATCTTTTTTTTTTTTAAATCCCTTGCCCCAAACTGTATTTACACAACAGCAGGAAAGGAGGTGGAAAGGGAATTCTAGCATGATTAAGTGAAAAAAAAAACAAGTATCAAAAAAAGTCTATTTCTCACATATTATTTCAGATAAATATAAAAAGTCTAGTTTTCATATATGCCCTTCTAGAATCAGTCCATTTCGACTTAACAAGGAAAAAAAAAGTAAAGGAACATTGATGGACTGCAGTCCAAACCTGTTCCATATCCATTGAAGTAGTGGTATATCACCTCAAGAGGTTTTACCTGGCTCAGCAATATTGGATAACTGTTATCCAGAAAAATTAGCTGACCCAGAATGCAGACATTTAGATGTTGTTAGGTTTTCCAAAAGCTGTACTGGTTACCTTTCAGTGCAATTCAAAGTGCTGGATTTCACTTTTAAAGGATCTTATATCATTAATGTGGACTCAGGGGGATGGTAGAGGACCGGAAGACCTGAAGGAACATTGTTCATGGGGTAGCAATGAGTTGGAAACAACTTCATGACGGACAACATCATCATGAATATACCAAACCACCGTCCCCCAGTGGCATAAGAACAGGAAGGCTGGGCTGCATCTTGGTCCCTTCTTTTATGGAAGGTCACCCACAATTATGGAGATGAACCTTCTTGGTTGCTGTCTCCTCACTCTCTTTAGCATTCCTCTTGAAATTAGGCTGTCTTATTGTCTTGAATTTGGTGATAAGCTTGACCTTCCAGTTACAGATTTGGGGTTTGTGACTATTAAAGTTCTGTTGCTTTGCTACAGTTCAGCTTGTAATTGTTTAGATAAGTGAGTGGATGGATAGATGGGTGAATAGATGGAGATATGGATATGGATGGATTTCTTTTGATAAACAGCTTTGAGCTTTGTTGAGTTGAGTGGCATATAAACTCAAGTAAATAACAAATTCTGCTCCTATGACAGTGAAGGAAGAGCCTCACTTTACATTGTTGGAGATTCATATCTGAAACAACCAAGAAATACTTTCATTTTATTTTTTTAAAGAAAGCATTTCTCAACATTGTGTCCACCAGGCATGCTAAAATTAGGTATTCTAAGAATTGCACTTACATGTTCAACTAACTGAATGTATGAAAAATATTCTGAGCTTCTTTAATACCCAGCTCTGTATACCGAATGTACCACACTAGATAGCAGGCAGAGGTTCACAATATTGGATGGTCTTTCATACAAGTGTCTGTATGCAGAAAACTACCATGTCAGAAACAAAACTAGTTTTCTTTGACATTCTGGAAAATATCTGCATTCAGAATCCTATAGCCTTGCCATCAATTCATTGTCTCATCTGAATAATGATTTCTGTCAATTTGCAGAATTGTTACAGCCAGATTATCCTAATCATAAAAATGCAAAGCTCAATTTGAATGCTAAAAGACATATGGATTGTGTGATTCAAGCCCTAGATGGGGAAGAACCAATAACTGAATTGGTATAATCAAGCAAGAATGGAATAGCACCATATGAATTCCTAAATTCCACTTTCTGGTCCACTGAGCTGAAGTTCTACACAGATTTAGCAAAGAGTCAATCTCAGTAAAATTAAAAGTAAATCCCACTAAACCTAAAAAGTAAATACAATCTTGCCAACAAAAAAGGTAGCCAAATCTCATATGCTTTCTGGAATGACAGCTGGGCCTTCCAAATCCTTCTTCATTTGTAAACTATATATAGGTCTCTTCTATCATAGCACCTGTTATACTTCACTCAAGCTGGACCACTTTCCTGAAAAAAGATTATTCTTTAAAAAAAATATTCTTCATTCTTGAACATATGCTTTTTTAAGGTGATGTATTATCATTGTAGCTATGGCAGGACACATTAACACTCTTTCAATTGCAAATAATTTACTTGTGTGAGATTGCCATTCCACAATAAACATCACAGAATAATTTCAATTCATCTGACATCCTTTAAAATATATTTTATGAGAGAGGCACAAATTATGTGATATATGTATATCAGCAACGTTTTAAAGTTGTAGCAATGAAGCCTGATGATGGCAGATGAGATTCTGCTGAAACGTTGCTACAACTTTAAAAGCACAATGACATGGGATAATACCAAAAGCACCAATGACATGAGATAATACCGAAGGAAGGCATGCCCTGATGTGCGAACTAAACCAGCCACACATGTATTGCGAGTAGAATCCGCATCGGCGAAAATTTAGAACACCAGACAACACACATCCAACATATATAGTGTTTTTAATTGTATATCCTGCGCGGACCACGCAGTCAGGGGAGGCGGACGGTTGGAGGTCGCTCGACGGTACCTTACATGTGTGCTATCAGCCCTTCCCTTCGGGTATCTATCCCACGTCAGTCACCACCTGAGCCACAAACAGCACTCCCTCTGATGCCTCCAGCTCAAAACACCCCCCCCACCAAGCCACCAGGATGAAACCTGGTTCCTAAGTTAGCATAATACCTCCTTTCACATGAAGCCAAGCATGACTGAAAGCCTCGCAATACAGGGACAGCAGACAGTGTGTTGCCAGCCCAACTTAAACGCATCACAAAACAGACGAGAAGACAGACCAAAACACCAATTCAAACAAAGCTCAAGTCCAACTAAAACACAAACCAAGACATACGCCAAATACCACATCAGGATAGGCTAGTCCTGCAAATTTAATACCCAACGCTGTGAGACCCTGACCCACATACAACATCTCCATACAGAGAGGCCTGATGATACTTGATATAAATATATCGGCCAGCCCGCAACGCTCCCACCGATCCCACGAAGCTCCCCTCCAGACGACGCTTTCTAGCACTCCGCAGCAATCTCAGCCTCCACCCATACCATAAATCGAGATTCCAGGACGTTCCTTTGTACACCTGAGGTCTCGTCCCACGCTGTTTCATACATACATACACTTCCCTGATCCTCGTCTCTCTATACATTCTCACACATTGCCGAACACGTGCTAACAACTTTAAAGCACCAACCTCACAATGAAGGCTGTGGATACACCCATAAGGAAGTCTGCAACAGCAGTATATACTATACACACTGTCTCAAAAAAATAAACACTTTGTTCATTACAGTAGTTGAACGTGGCTGACAAACAAAATCACACAAAAATTATCAATGGAAATCACAAGTTTAGAACCCATTGGAGGTCTGGCATGGGATTAAAGTGGAAAATACACTACAGGCTGATCCAATTTGCAGTAAGTCCTTAAAACAAGTCAAATGAGGCTCGAGTCTAACTGCCCGAAGCATTGGGTCAATATTCTTTGTTGGCCTCCACATGACCGCTGTATGACCTCCCTACAACAACCTGGGTATGCTTTCTATGAGAGGTGCGGTTATGGTCTCTCTTGAAGGATCTCCTTCCCATACCTGGACACAAGCATCCCCCAACTCCTGGACAGTCTGTGGTAGCAACGTGACCATTGGGTGGATGCGTAAGCGAAGACTCATGATGTCCCAGATGTGCTCAATTGGATTTCAGCGTCTGACGGGACGGCGTGGCCGAGTCCAGTAGCATTCAATGCCTATCCGGTCTTTGCCAGGAACTGCTGACCACAATCCAGCCAGCATTGAGAGTCCAGCATTGTCTTGCATTAGGACGAACCTATGGGACCAACCGCACGAAGTATATAGGTCTCACAAGTGTCTGAAGGATACTCACTCGCACCTAAATGGCCAGTCAGGCTCAACCAATGCGAAGCCACGATAGAGGGACTGTCGCAGCCCCCCCTAAGAGAAATGCCACCCCACATTATACTGAACCCATAGCCAAACCCGCGTACATAAGCATAGGAGGATGTTGCAGCAAGAAAGTTCCTCCATGGCGCTACAAGACCCTATCACGTCTGTTCACATGTGCTCAGCCTGTCTGAACCTGCTTTGCATTCCATTGAAAAGAAAGCACAGGGCGCCATGGCGAATCTTGCCGAATCTTGGTGTTCTCTAGCAAAGCAAACGTCCTGCACAGTAGTTGCGGTTGTAAGCACCAAACCCTACCTGTGGATGTCAGGCCCCTTCATAACCCACATGGAGTCTGTGTCGGACCGTTTTGAACAGGCCACACGCCACATTGTGGAGGTCAGTTTTGCAAGGCTTCTGGCAGTGCGTCCTCCTGTCCCTTCCTGTGCAACAAAGGGCGGAGCAGCGGGTTATCCTGATGGCTGGGGTGTTGCCCTCCTTAGGGCTTCCTCCACGTCTTCCTGACTGTACTAGGAGTCTGTCTCCTAGTTGCACCTCCATTGCTCTGGGCACTGACGCTGAACAGACACAGCAACCTTCTCGTGCCACAGCTCCATTGATGTGCCATCCTGGATGGAGCTGCACTACGCCGTAGCCCACTTGTGTGGGGTTGAGATTCTGTCTCATTGTACCACTAGAGTAAAGCACCGCAGCATTCAAAATGACCAAACCAATCAGCCAGAAGCATAGGAACTGGGAAGTGGGGTCTGTTGGTCAGCCACCTCCTTCATATTCGGGAGTGCTTGCCTAACTGGCTATGTTTTCCACCTTGATCTATTCCATTTCTGCCAGCAACCAGCATGAGAAACTATGATGTCAATGAAATTGATTGTCAATCAGTGTTGCTACCTAAGTGGACAGTTTGATTTCACAGAAGTGTGATTGACTTGGAGTTACTTTGTGTGGTTTAAGTGTTCCCTTCATTTTTTTGAGCAGTGTATATAAAATTCGTAACACAGCAATACTGGGCAAGAAAAAAAATTCTTTAAAATTTGACAATCTAATCATAAAAAATGTGATGAATTAATTTTGAAAATGTTTTATTTAATTCTGCAAGTGATAGTCTTGTGGATAATCTTAGCTATGTATAGCATGGTAGCCTAAGAGTAAATCCTATCGTTCTGGTTTGCATATTTTGAGGTGTGAGGCTTAACATGATATATGAATTAGACCATAATTGTGAATCCAGCTTTGTAGTCAGTGGATCTCACTTCTGCGTAGTCATGTACTGTTCAACTAAAATAAAAAATGAATAATCAATAACTTCTTTAAACATAATTTAATTAAAGCTACAAAGTACATGATTTACTACATGATCAGTGCAAAAATATAGGAAAAATGTAAAATACAAAACATTCAACACTAAATTAGCACCTTATATTCAAATTTCAGTTGTTAAAAATTCGTATGAAGCTTTCAATGAAATTATTTAAGCAATTTTTATTCATTTTTCCCCATGAAAAGTGCCTGAATTGCAATAATACATTAATTTTCCTGTGGAAATTAATTCATACCATCACAAACACACAAAATGGTGTACATTAAAAAATCTGAAATGCTTTTGTTTTTTTAAGAAATGTCTGACAATAGTCTTCTTTAGCTCTAAATTATAGTTATTTGATTCCTTATTTTGGCAACAAGTGAATTTTTCAGAATATTTATCCTGTTTTAAGACGAAGCAAATTTCTCTAGCAAGTGTAAAGAAGTAAATAAATGCTAAACAATGGGAATGTAATCATTTAAGTAATGAGTCTTGTAATTATGAAAAAGAGTCTGAAATTAAAAATGGGGGGGACATATCATGTTAAATCATTATGTAATGTGATTTGGTTTTAGATGTGTACAACTAGCCTTATTTAGTGAACCATTGTTTACAGCCCAATGTTACAAATATGCAAACTCAGTCAATCACTGTTGGTGTTCAGCCCGGATTGGTTTTATTTTTGATTGGATCTGGATCTCCCCTGCCTGAGACTAGTTTACAGTAGAAAGTACTGCGCTCCAAACTTGTCTCCCAACCATTATAGGAAACTGACATGCTGGTTTGCTAATTCATCTTTCTAAAGTGGAATGCACCAGAATGAGCATCAATGACTACTACATATTGCTGAAGCTGTTTATGTTCTGATCTAATTCAGAGACACGAACATGCACAAAAATCATAAGAACGCACAGAAACATTTGAAAGTAGTAATAGAAATTCTTATCTAATGTTAACTCAGTCTGCGGGGGAGAGGGTGGAGGATTAAACATGCCATCTCCAATCTCAGCTCCTATATATTCTACCAGCTCTTAAACAGGATAATTTTGCTTCTTTCTTTCTAAGAAAGAAAGAAAGAAAGAAAGAAAGAAAGAAAGAAAGAAAGAAAGAAAGAAACCTTTCTTTCTTTCTTTTTCTTTCAACTGAGCAGATCCAAAACTGTCCTCATTCATTCCGAATAATTCAGAACCGGGTACATAAACGATAGAAAACCAATTCTCTTGAAGCAATTCGTCCCACCTCCCTACTTGAAAAGGCTGTTACAGCCTTTCCAAAGGAGGAAGGATTTCTACATGGCTAACATCCAAAGAGGCTGAGGAACCACCACCACCAACCCCCGGCCCATTTCAAAAGCTTTGCCTCCTAATTATGAATCCCGGTAATTGTAAATAAAGGGGTCTTGGGGTTTTGGAGCGCAGTAGGACTTTGAAGGCCTAACAAGTACAACTAAAAGCAAGGGAAGGCACGCCGGGGCTTCTCCTCCTCCTCCTCCATTTATCAAACGGGAAAAATATTCTCCAAAACGGTCCAGAGCCCAGACGGAGATGCGGTGCATCGAAGCAATCCAATCAAACAGAGGCGCATTTTTAAAAGGTTTTGCCTCTCCCCCTCACCCTCCCGGAGAGGAAGCAGTTTGCAAAATCGCCCCGAGGAAGGAGGGAGGCGAGGAACAAGGTGGGTAGGAAACAAACAACGCGCTTTTCTCACAGAGGCGCTCCTCCGATGAGCCGAGAGCGCTGCCCCTTTGGCCGGCCCGTCCAGCCTTACCTCCGCTCCAGCTGGTCCAGGCACTCAAGCAAGCGGCTGGAGCGGTCCGCCATGGAGGTGGAGCGAAAGAAGCGACCCCGGGGCTGCTGACCCGCGGCCGCTTGCTGGGCTGCCTCGCCGCCGCCTCCTCCACTGTTTTTGGCGTTGCCGACCTTGGCCTGGGCCATGGCAAGCCGTGCAGCGTCGTCGCCTGGCGCGTCTGCCCGCTGCACGGCGCTTGCCCGGCCAGCAGCTGCAGTGACGAGAGCGGGCGCCCCAAGCTGGACGCCGACTCGGAGTCGCCCCTCCCCTCGCGCACTTGCAACAGCAGGTGGCGGTCAAAAAGGGTCCGGAGCACAAAGGGCTGAGCGTTCGCCTCGTCCTCCGGCTTAGATGAAACGGCGAGGGCTCTTCCCGCGCCACTTGCGAGTTCCCGCGCTCTTCATGTCCCCGGGCGCATCGTTCCCGCCAGAGTATGAGCGCCCTGGTCTCTTTAACGTGACTCCGGCTGGCCTGGAACTGAGGGCTTAAACCGGAGGTGGGTGGTTTGCCGGGATCTTTATTGCGTGGCCGTTTTGGCATGTCCAGCCAACTCGAAAGAAGGCGCCGCGTTGGGATTCTTGCGGGTGCGCTTATTCTCAACAGCTCATCACCCACCATTTCTCCTCGCCAGGACAGGAAAGGGGTATGGAGATGGCTCCCTGGTGTAACCCTCCTGCCCCCATGGCGCCCCACACAGAGCAGGAAAAAAAGGTTTTCCCGCCCCCCCCCCCGCATTGTGAGAAGTTTTATATCCAAAGAGTGTATATTTTATTCTTTATACTACTTCCACCTTCCCTTAAAATATTGATAGAATCCACAATGTTCTGAGAATCGGTGTCTTCACTAGATAATTGACAGTCAAGGTGAAACTAAATNACTGTTTTACTTTTAGGAATAAATATTTCTTCTTTCCTCACAGCCTACTGGATCTCATTTTTATTTATTCTTGCCCAGTCCGGGCTTCTAACAGCAGCCTTTCACTTCAAAATGGGAGGAAGCTGTTGGTTAGTCCCTAGGGGGCGGGTTACCTCTGCATTTCTTGGGGGAGCTGAGTAGAAAGGCCTCCTCTGAAGTCTTCCCCATGTAAGACAAATGATACTGTGCATTTTTTAGCAGTTTAATCTTCTAGGCTGTGCAAAAAGTGGGACGTTTGCTGCATTATGACATGATTGAAGTATTTAAACTTAAATACCGTTTTGTAACTTCATATGAGGCTAATATGTGGTTCCATGACTTATAAACACAGAAAATGGGATTAAATCCTGGTTGAATTAAAGACACTGAGAATTTGCTGCTTAGTTTAAATTCAGTTCACTCATAGCTTGGTCTCTTGATCATACAAGTTCCGTTGTGGCTTCAAAATAGGTTTACTTTTTCTTGTGCTTTTCTTTGCTGTTGTGGCACACATACGATTTTATGTGTTCTTGGTGTAATATGTTTGGTCTTTCTGAGTAAAATCCTTTTACATGCATTCTTGGTATAATATGTGAGCTCTTTTCCAATAAAACCATTTAAAGTTATTGTCTTCCTCTGTCCCAAGGTAACACTAGTATGCTGACAGTTAGCAAAAAAGCTGAGAAACTACTGCAGTGCAGGTAAGAAACAGAAGAAAGCCTTTCTGAGTTAACATTGGCAGAAACTCAAGACACTACACTAGACTTGTCATAACTGCATGAAAAAAAAAGTCAAAAGAACTCCTAAATTCACATCACTGCAGATGCTGTAAGACAAAAGGGATTTACAGAAATTGAAGTTTTAAAATATGTATAATTTTGTAACAGTAAAATCTAATACAAACTAAAAGAAAATAGAAAGTTAAATAATCAAAAAAAGACAAGAGGACTACAACTAGCTTTTTACTTAGGATCACAACTGAGCCTGGAATTCTGGAATTCATACATTGTTGTAATTGTTAAGCGAACCACCCACATGGATGTCTTGTTGAGCAACCACCACCCAGTTTTCCTTATTGTGGTTGTAGCACAAAGGGAGGCGATGGGTACAATAATTGAGAGAATTGTCTGAACTAAGCTAGGCAATTGACTTGAAGGAAGGCAACATGATCCTATCTCCCAACAATTTGGAATCTCTAATTACAAGAACAGGACCTTATCTTCAGGATGAGTAACCTGAAACATTTCTGGGAAATGATGATTACAGTTATTTTTTAGGCAGTTTTGATTATGGAAAAGATAAGTGTTGTATAGGTATGACCAAGGGAAATATTGGGCTTGTCAGGATAATGGTTTAAGGAGCTGAAATAGAAATTGTCAGACTGAGTTATATCCCTTTCTTTGAACTGGGAATTTGCATTTCAGTAGGCAAAAAATCCTTTGGAAAACTCAATGTCTCAAATTCATGGACTGAAGACCTAATTGCACTTGCCACCTATGATACCTTGCCAGCTGTGTACAAATAAAAGTAACCATTTTTAACCTACAATATTTATATAAAATTATAACTATAAAGCCATAGAATTATAATTTGTAGACCTATAGAATTGTAATTTGTGACTATATATAGAATAGTAACTGTTTACTGTAATTGAATACTTTATATTTTTAAACCTATTTTTAAACAGCAATTATGTATTTTGTACTTTTTTTCCTTCATTTTAAAAACAATAAAAAGTAATACACAGAATTGTAATTATTTTGTCATGACATGCTGGTTTTTGTCATATATTTTTCACTTTTTGTTAATTTTGTGGTTTTATTCCTTTTTTTATATGTCAATATCAGTATTTTTGTTGTTTTTTGTATTAAAAGGAGTATTTTTTAAAAACTCTTTAACATTTTTCTAAATTTTGCATAAGCCAAGGATATACTCCTTTTCACTCAGTGACTTATTTCTGATTAATCTTATAGAAGGATACATATCAGTTTCAAAAGATACCAAAGATCATATGTAACACATCATGAATGAAAACACTATGAAGTTCAAAATGATGGTATTTAAAAAATCCAGAATTCCTGGCTGGGGATAATGGACTAAGAATCCAACAGCTGGAGAGCTGCAAGTTCTACTTCTCAAATCCTAACCCAGAAATATTTGAGATGAAGAAAATTTTTGAGCTCAGTTCTTTGATAGTAGTAATAACCTTCAGAATACTAATGCAATGTCAGATGAACTTTTTTTATTCCACTTATTTCATAGCATTTATAACATCTTGAGATAATAATCCACGACATCCATGGAAAAAAGAGCAGTTCCTGCACTTTTGGGGACTTAAAGGTCTTTCTTTTCCTGACCTGGATCACCTTTGTTGGACTGTAACAATATCCCTTTCTGTTTGAAATCCACCCATATATAGTTCCTCTATAATATTCACTTCATCCTAGCATGAGACCAGATACCCGATCAATGTTTCCTTAAAATAATATAAAAATACAGAGGTTTTCCCAAGAGAGAATACTTAAGGATTTCATGTAATAATGTATATCTTCAGTTCCTCCCAAGAATCAAGTGTTTCAGAGGTAGAAAATTAGCATCTGGGATAAAAAAATTTAAATGTAGCATTAGTATTAATCACATCAGCAAATGCTTGAGGTGTTGTAAGTGTGGTTTTATTTTCAGAGGTTAATAGCATATACTCTGGACAAAGTCATCTTAATTTATTCCTGTGGCTGAAAACAAAACCACCTGGATATTATTACAGCAAAAAGATGAATAGAGTATGTAATATGTGTACAGTTGCTGATACAAACATAGCAAGCTGAAGAAAGAATTTGGAAAAAATGACTTGAAAGAGAATTACTTGAAAAATAAAAAGGGATATACACTTTACAGAAAGCGCTACATTACATGAGTATAGTGAACACAAGTTTGGAATCTTCTGGCTTTGTCCAGAAAACTGCCTGTGCATTTGCATATGAGAAAGAAAACATTATTTCTTATAACACTGAGTCAGATAACTTAATATACAAGAAGGTAGCAGTTCTGCAGCTGAAACACTTGACTCTAATGAAATGTAGTACTGTCTAGAACAGGGGTACCCATCTGTGGCAACTTTAAGACTTGTGGACTTCAATTCCCAGAGTTTCTCAGCCAGCACAACTGGCTGAGGAACTCTGAGAGTTGAAGTCCACAAGTCTTAAAGCAGCCAAGGTTGGAGACCCCTGGTCCAGAAAACGTTCATTTGAGTGTTTGAGACCATTTCTAAATGACAAACATTTTAAGCATAGAGGTTTTTATAAGAGATAGTACTAACTCTTGCATTATTTTCTTAAGTAGTCATTGTATGATAATGCATTACTATTATTGAGTTCATACCATTCTACTTCTCTGTAAACACTGCATTTAGACAAACTAAACCAAACTGAATTTATGAACTTATAAAAATGAAAACGAAAGCTTTCAAATATTATTTGACTGATACGAGAATCTACAGAACAATAGCTGATATTTTAATTATGCTGAAGTACATAATTATGCTCTGAGAAATGCAAACATGTTAAAACATAAAGGCTTCACCTTCCTGAAGTTACATTGAAATGTTGTCAAAAACAAACAGGAAAATACTATGAAAAACAGGAAACAATATACAAACATTCAAAGTCTATTTGGCATTGTATTCATTCACATTAAACATACATAAGAATGAACAGACAGCTAACAGTAACTAGTTCTTGGACCTCAAATTTAAGTGAATTTCAACAGATCCCTTGCAAGTTTGCCTGTGGACTGTAATATGTCTTAACTTCACATCAGAAAGTGATGTAGAAAGAAAAGGCACTCTAGACATTCTGGATTAATACCTGTATCTACTGCAATTCTTGCACTACAAAATAAGGTCAATAGAACAGTAGAAGTAAAACATTAAAGTCCAGAAAAGAACAGTTTAAAAAGCAAGCAACATAAATCATAACGGTGAGTTTTCAGGTCAGATAGTAGAAAAAAAATAGTTAATGGCTCTTGTGACTCAGCAGAATTGCCATGTTCTTGTATTTTTAAAGTAAACTTGGCCAGATCACATTTTAAAATTTTACTGCTTAAGTCATGAGAAGGAATGACTGAAATCCCATTAGTTACATTTCACAACTGGTTCTCAACTCTGCTAATGCTTGATGAAAGAACTCCATTTTTTACAGTGCCACTGAAACGCTGAAATAATAGCCAGTACATTTTTAATGTTTTTATAAAATTTTGAACAAATTTCAATTTCTTTGAAGCCAGGTAGATGTTTTGGTATACCCATCTTTGGACATCTTCACTTTTCCTCAAGACTTTGCCTAATTGCCTCTTGAAATTCATCATCATCATATGTATCTGCATAAAAATATCAGAATGTGAAACTGTCCCTAAGCAACAATAGCACAATTTGGATCGTAATTTAGAAGAATCAATAAAGTGTACCTAATTAGTGCTCTAGTCCACACAACTGAAAAATCATACATTTCCAGGTGAACATTACTCTTGCTATCCATAATAGGAAGAAATCTTGAGGATACATGCCTGCAGAGTTAATCAAGCCATCAACTTATTATCTAAATCCAGAATGATCTCCCAACTCAGCATCCCTGATTTTATATAACAGCATAGAATCCAGCAAAAAGATGGATCCTCCCAGACCAGAGGATTCTCAAGGGAACGGGGCAGCTCTCCTCTCATAGGGATCTCACTCCTTCTAGAGACTTTAAACTGGCTATTTCCTACATACTTAAATGCTCAAAGCTGTATGTGGTAGAAAGTAAGCTGCTCATTTCCACCCTCAAAACTACCCACCAAATAATCCCAAACTCCTGCTTATACGGATTTCAAGGGGAAGATGGAAGTGGAAATTTCTGAATAAGGCAGAAATTTATGTTATGCTTCCCTCACTCCCCCAAAAAGCTTAAAAATCTGTCCCCAAAACAGCAATTATGGCAGGAGGGCAGATTGGGAGCTTTCTTAAGGATAGAGAAAGAAGCAATTTTGCCTTTTGGAGGCTTCATATTCCCTTTCCCCCCTTAAAACAAAAAGATGTGCTTATTTTTGAGAGAGCTCAAAAAGCGTCTTGGGTGAGAGCTCTGCGCTGGGAAGGAGGGATAGGCAGGCCCTCCTTCCCGGCGTGCAGAGCTCTCACCAGGGCAGCGAGTGCCTCCCTGCCGGACCCTCCGCTCATCCTGCCAGGGCCGGCCAGACCGAGCGGGCTGGGCAGAGCCAGGAAAACGAGCCGTGGGTGTGTGCGTGCCTCCTGCCCCTTGTTCCCAAATCTCGCCCGGGTGAGCAGCGCTTCACTTGCTGTGGCAAAGCCGCAGCTTCCCTCACCTCTCAGCAAGCAGAAGGAACTGGCTGCAGCCTCCTCCTCCTCAGCCGCAGCGCAGACCTTGCGGGGAGAGAGAGAGAGGGAGAGATCCTCTCGGGCGAGCACCTTCCCTTGGAGCGCGGCGATGGAGCACCTGAAGCCAAGTGTCTTCTCAGGGCTCCAGTTTGCAGGGAGGAGCCCTGACTGGCCGCACGTGGCTGCGCCAAACGCCGCGGCAGCAAGGGAGAAGAAAAAGCAGGAAGGTCTCACGGGTATTAAGTGCCCCACCAATGCAGGGCAGCACCATATCCAGGTATGTAAGTACTTCCTAAATGCAACCCCTCCCCCTGCCATTCCCCCCATTTCGCATGTTTAATATAGGCCTTAATTGGGGGAGGGCTTAAATTCGAGTTTTATAATTTGAATGCCTATAAAACATGGTGGGGCTTCATATTGGTGGAGGCTGTATTGTTGGAGAAACACAGTAATATATTAAATATAAATCCTCCTTGTTAGAATGTACATATCCAATTAATATATCTCAGCTTTAAAACAGAACTGCTACAAACAAAGCAAACTGAGGTCACTCAATTAGATGTAACTATCATTATTGCATGTAATTGATTATGATTCTACCATCAGAAGAAGTTCCTATTGATATGCAAACATCTCTAGCATTATTAATTAATTCCTCAGATACTCAAAATTAGAAGTCAACAGAGACTTCTGGTTGCAAGGCTTCGGGGGGTGGCAGGAATCCGCAATTCATGCACGGTTCCTGCTAAGCTCGCTGCCGAAGGTGCCCCCAATCCAGCTGGATTTGGAGGCTATGGTTACCCGTAGAGGTAACCAAAGATAGGGGAGATCTGGGCAGGAGTCTGGGGAATCACAACCCCCCTCCTCAGCCAGCTTAACTCCCTTTTCCAAGGCTGGAGCGCGCGGTTCAGTAAGGCAAGCCACAAAGAAGCTTTCAGCGGACAAGATTGGCAGGAGGAAGTTTTGAAGAAGTGAAAGTTTTTTGGCTGAACCGGGACAATAAGTTACATTTCTATCCTGGAGATTCAACTTTTTTCAAAATGATACATTGTTTCCTAACAAGATCGTTAAAAGCGGCGGAGAAAAGTGAAAGGGAAAGTTTTTTTCTTCTCACTCTCTTTCCCTACGGAGATAGCAGATGGAAATCGAAAAACCTGCTTCGTACAGAAAGTAATTTAAAACTGAAAATTAAAGCCAAAGGGATATTGAGATTTTCTGGAACATTGGAACTAAAAAACCAATTTTTTTTTGCTATAAGTGGGAAGGAGAGGGAAAGAACTTATATTAATTTTTGTTGGAGGAAGACGGCTTGGAACTTTTAAGATCAGAGAATTAATGGCAATAAGACTTCTAAAAAAATTACTTTGGGAAGCTGTAATTAAATTCCACCCCAGGAACGAGAAAGTAACAAAAAGAAGAAAGTGCTAAATGAAACAGTTCCTGCTGATTTGGATTGCTTTGTGACTCTTGGAAACTATTTTTTGAAAGATTAAAAAAACATTTGGGTTGTTTTTTTTTTAAAAAAAACTTACAATGGCATTATCTGTTGAAGAATTGAAAATTAAGAATATAAAAAGTTAAAAAGAAGAGGAAGAAGAAGGCAAGGGCTCGACTAGATCTGTTTTTCATTTCTTAGAAATTGCGATTCTACCTACCAGGAATTACAACAAGAAAGTTGGGATGAGAAGAAGAAGCCATCTTTAAGGACAAATAATTTTAGTTGAGGAAGAAAGGGAAAGGGAAAGAAAATTGAGAATTCGAGATTTAAAAAAACAACCAAGAAAAGGAAAAATAAGGTGAAAAATGATATAATATCGAAAGCAACAAAGAAAAGAGGGAATACAACAGAAGAGAGGGAGACCAGAGGGCGAAGGTTGAGAGAGGTGGGGGGGGCAAAAAGACCAAAACTGGATAAGAGAGGAAGGGAAAAAGGAAGAGAAGTTATAAAGACTTAAAACAAGATGTTAAAAAACAGGGGTTTTTTTTAGAGACAAAGGGTAAATGGAATTAAAGAGAGAGAGTCTGCAAAAGTGCACAGGATTGCATTGTAGTATTTTTATTTGAAACAGAGTTGGAAAATTGGAATATTATTATGAGTTAATATATTAAGAGGAAGTGTAAAATATCTAATAGAGTTTAATTAGTTATGGAAACATTGTTTTACTATATTATAAGCTTACTATTTTTTTCTTTTCTTTTATTATTTTAAAATGTACTATGTAGAATGCACTAAGCAGAATCTAGTATGGAAATTATATATTATTTTAAGTGTTAAATTAGGGGAAAGATAAAAATCATCATACTTCAACCAGTGATTACAAGAAATTTTGCAGTGAAGAGAAAAGAAAAAATAGATAATTGAAAAAAGAACGGACAAAAGTTACAAGTATAATGATTTAAATTGAGATGAAAATAAAAAGAATAAGAGAGTGAAAAGAGGAGAGAAAACATAGAAAATGCAGAATGGTTAAATGAGATATGAAATAGTATATAAGGTGAGCATGAATTTGATTTATTGTCTGTTATAAAAAGATGCTAACCGGGATTTAAGCCACTTTCAAAAAGAAGTTTTATGTTTCTATGTTTTGTGTTTTGTTTGTTAAGTTAGCCTACTGAGAATTAATAAAATTTTGGAAAACATTAGAGAGAAACAATGAAATTGTAAACAAGACAGATGAAAGTATAGATACAATGAATAAATAGACATAAAAATTTAGGTAAAGAAATCTAATTGAATAAAGGGAGAAATAGTGAGAGGTTGGAAAAAGAATAAAGTAATATATGCATATGCTGAGTAATTCTGAGCTATGTTGTACTCAAATAAGATGCTTTTATTTGTTTTGTCAAAATTTAATAAGCAGTTTTTAGAAAAGAGGTTTTATGCTATTAGGTTTTATGTTTTGTCTGTTTGTGTATTGTCTTTAAAAACTAATAAAATTTGTTTAAAAAAAAATAGAAGTCAACAATATTTTTCTTGCTAGAATGCACTTTTAATTTTAAAAAAAATCTAATATATACTCCAACATACTATTTTCCTATATTCCTATACTCCTATATTCCAATATACTATTTATTTTTATTTTGTATTTGTTAATTAAGGATATAAGTTGTCTCACCATTGAGATTTTTGTCCTTAATAACATCTGATGTACTGTAGAAATTAAAACATACCATTTTGGCCATTTCTGTGTTTCAAAATCTGTTCCGTTGCCATTTGAATATCAATCTCTTCATTTTCTGTAATCAGACACAAATATTTTAATCCTACTACATTTCAATTTTAATAACTGGCTTTCTGTCAGATTTCTGTTGATTGGCAAGAATTGCCTGGCTTTATTATTTGCAATAGAAAAACAGACATGGAAACAAATTCAATTTCTTTGCAGACAGGTTGTGTAGTCTTTTTGAAAGAGCAAGTTTGCAATTATCAAATTCCCTGTGATGGCAGAACTTCCCTGTGATGGCAGCAAAAGGAGTAATCTTATGTAATACATTCAGTGAAATATCTGTGCTTCCTAAGACTGTCCAGCATGACAACAACAAATTATCTTTTGATTATACTGCATTTGGAACACCACAAAGCAATCTATATAGCATGATATGTATACAGAGGACAGAAAAAGTAAAGTAAACAAAATTAAAAGCACAGTGCAAGAAAGAGAAGGAAATAGAACTATATTTAGTGTACATCAACACCTTTTACTCTACATGTGTATCTTTTCGTATTTGTAATCATCTTTCATTGTATATGTATAAACCACTTCATGTTTTCCTTTTGTCCTGTAGTCTTACTTTTCAAATATTGTAAAGTTGCAGTTGTCAACCATTGTTTTCTGAGTCTAATTTAAAACCTTTGTTTATTCTAAGCATCAAAAGCATAGATAACCTGTTCCAGGAGCCTTACAGCCCACAGATAACCCTTTTGTTCTCTCTGTAGTCATCCAATGTAAAATATGTAAGGCACCAACTTCACTCCCTAAAACTCCTGAAATTCCATGATGAGACCTTCAGGATAGAAGCTGAGCAACTCTGATTTATCTTTTAGTACCCAAAATGATTTAGGCAGCTTTTCCTAAAATGGTGCCTTCCAGACGCATTGGACATCAATTCCTACCATAGCTACTTCCAACTGTAGTGGCTAGGAATTTTGGGAACTGAATGGTCTAGATTTGGAGGGCACCTGGTGGAAAAACTGGATGCCTTGGGGGGAGCTAAGGGTACCTATATTATTAATAATCTTCCTACATGTTACAATTTGTTTGCTCTTTCTAAAAACACCCTCTTATGCACGCAGATTTTATTATATTGTTGTTTCAATTTTACAATAATTTATTCATTCCTAGTTATTTTGTTCTGAAAATAATTAGAATTTTCACTAGAATTTTCTCTAGTGAAAAGTGTGAGTTAAATATAATAGTAAGCATTTGTTGTTGTTTTTGATGATGAAATGATAAGGAGCAGAGTCCAAAAGCCTCTCTCAGACCCCACTCCTTGCTTTTCACCAGCAAGACACAGCATAGGGAGAATGTTTGAAAAGGATTAGCTATAGGGAGTTATCTGCCCTTCTCTTTCAGAACTTCTGACAACAGTCACTCTTTCGAACCCCGCTTCATGGGGTTTATGTTGATTCTCAATCATCCAAGTCATGGTTGTTCCAAAGATTGTTTTTCTAAAAGGCAACCAGACTTTCTTGGATTTTTTGGGGATGGGAGGGAAGTTTCACTTCTTATCCAAGAACCAAAGAAACTTCTTGAGTGAGAACTAAAAAATTTTCAAAGAAAAAAACCAAGGAAGTCCAGTTGCCTTTTAGAAAAAGCATATTTAGGACTTCACAGATTATGGGGATAAAAGGAAGAGGAAGGAGTATTAGGTATAGTCACCGCCTGGAGTTATTTGTTAAAATAATAAAGGAGGGGGAGAAATTCTAATAAACAAGCAAGCAAACTGGCTGTGGACTTGGAAGCAAAAATCAGTGTCATCCTTTGGTCAAGGCCCAAGAAAAAATACTAGCAAGGAATAATCAGCCTAGTCCAGTGACAACCAATAGCAAATAATTTCATTCTGGCCCCAAGGAATCCCTCTTTCCTTCTGTCTTGCTGAATGATGCTTTAATCTTGCCACACAGTAAGGGAAGCACAGTAAGTTAATGAAACTATCAGAAATGACCATGCTATCCTTCAATAGGATGTCTGTAAAATGGCTTAGTCAGTATTATTTTATTGCATTTCTTTCTATTAACAGACAACGCACTGAATGAAAACAAACCTTTGACTGTATCCGAAATGCTATTTAATATAGTACACATCATGTCAGCATCAATCTTATGAGGATCTAGAATGCGGGTTACCCGCTGAGTCATCTTAAGCTGATTTTTCAATTCTAGGAAGCTTTTGTCTCCAGAAAGAATGGTGAAAGGAATATGTTTTGGCAGATGTTCATCTAAGCGGCCCACCTGTGAAAAAATGTTATGTCAAACTAAAAGCATACACAGCTTAAGATCTCTTAGCAAGATACATTGTACATTGTAATTAGGAAGTGACTTCCAAGCATAACAAAATGATACTTAGTCTTTAATTACTGACGGATGTCAATTCCATTGATTTACAGAGAGGAATAAACTAAGTTATGTCCAAGCCTTCATATCCCCAAAGGCAACCCCTCCCCATGAATTGTTACATCCATAATTCTTTCCTTGCAATCTGTCTCTTGCCTTAAATTATGGTTCTCTACACAGTATTAGCCAGTTTATGAGAGAAAGAAATCAACTCTGCTTAAAATGAAAACCAAAACCTTAAGGTGAATCTCTGATCAACTAGCTTGAAATTCATGCTATGAAATGTAATTGCTAGTATGATAAATTCCTGAATTTTAAGGGTTTTTAAAGGTATTTATTTGATGTCAGCCAATATTAAAGTGACACTTATGTCAATATAATTTTAAAGCAATCTTTGTGTAAGTATCCACATATAAAGTAAAAGCAATTACTTCTGTTATAAAGAGAAAGTTAGAAAGTAATTTGAATTCATTAATACTAATGATTTAATACTAAAGGATAGTAGAAATAATAAGCACTTTCATAATTGCAAAAGAACTAAAAAGATGGAATGATTATATGAATTATACATATCGTGGTCTAAAACACTTATCATACTATTTTAGAAATTTAATTTCTTTTTTTCTGTTCTTCATTAAATACCCAAAATTAGGAATTTAATAGTTCATCATCCACAAAATCTTTACCTTTTATTTATCTTATTTGAGTATAATAATTTAAAATAACTTTGAAGAGAAATTATCAAAAATTAAGCTATGATTGGCTTAAATTATGCAGTACTCCAATCACTGACAGATGCAAAGTATACCAGGTAAGAAAAAATGAAGCTTTTTCACCATAACAATATGTTAAAATTAAATTAAATAGTCTTAAATTAGGGTTTTCTTAACTACCTTGCAAGAATGTTAATGACCACTAGAGGGAATTTTTTTGATTATTATTATATTTTTATAATTATTATTATGTGCCATCAAGTTGCTTTCAACTGTTAGTGATTACATGGATAGATTGGGGGGGAGGGGAGAAAAACAAGAGATAGAGCCATTTGTAATTCTACAGACTCATTACAGAGCCTAAGTTATTTGATCAGTATTTGAAAACTTACATGTACACAGATTGCAAAATCAGCAGCCTCTCTCCTTCTACGACAGTGTGGATGAAGAAAAAAACACCCAATCTTGTTAAGATAATTAAAGACCTTGCAGTTCACAGGGGGTTTCCAATGGGTATATCCACCTAAGCAATAAAAGGAATGGAGTAATCGTTAGAAACTATCTAGACTGCCTGGTAAAAGCAACTTTTAAAAAGTTTCAGAGGTAACATCACTAAAAAACTAACTGATATTTTTCTAATTGTTAATCTATGCTACATATATTTGGTATGCACTGGATTATATAGTCCCTATGCTAACAGTCTTACTGGAAGATTATATACAGATTGTGTCATTCTTGACCACAATCAGCGAGTGGCCAGTTAATTAACGGAGGCACAAATTGTGTAAGGAAACTAGACTGATTTGGACAGTTTGACCTAGTAGTTAAGGATCCAGACTAGAAATGAGGGGTCCTTGGTGTTCTCTGAGCTTGGTTGTTTTCTTGCAGACGTTTCATTGCCCAAACTAAGTAATATTATGAGAGTTAGGACTAACATTGATGATACTTAGTTTGGGTAATGAAAAGTCTGCCAAATAACCAAACTCAAAGAGCAACAAGGACTCCTCATTTCAACCCTGATTTCTCTTTTATTGAGACTAGAAATTGGATGACAGTGAATTCTAGTTCTGTCTTTGTCTTTGAGTGATCTTGAGCCAGTATTCACTTTCAGCCAACACAAAACACTCTCAAAATCTTTCCAAGAAAACTGCAGGGAGTCAACAATGACTTGCCAACTGTCCACTTAGGAGGTGATTCTTATCAAGCTTTGTGAGACTTCTACTGTTGTGACTGAACTGTTAACCCTTTTCCTTACCCTGAAAGCCCCAAACAAAAGTTCCTTGATTGAGGGTTGCAGGCAGTTGATCAAAAAAGCTTCCCCAATTATCTAAATCCATCATTACAATGTGAGTCATGGTGCATAAATAATCAAGGTCAGGAAGATTGCCTTCATCTATATGTAAGAAAGAGGGAGAAAAGAATAGCCAAAATGTTTATGCATTTCTTCAATTGTAGATATATACGCTTCATATAGCTTTTAAAATGTAATTGTTCTCAATAATTCAATACAAATTTAAGTCATAAAAACACAGTATATTTTTGTAGGAAAAGTCCTTTAATACACAATACATTCCACATTATCAAATGATGCCCTTCTGACTTCAGATGTTTACTTTCAAAATCAGAAAACATAGATAAGCCAAATCTTTATAAAGTATTGAATTGGTTCTGATTTACACAACCATGTCCAACTGGGAATAGTATCAGAACCAGAAGGATTTGCAAGGACACTTCTCAGAATTTAAAAGGCTAATTTGATTATGTTGACCATTGTCTGCTAGCAAGATTATGTTGCCTATGTTGTAAGTAGACAAGATGGGCATAAGGGAAAACAACAGTTTTCTTCTATACTCCTCATAGCTAAGCTCTGTAATAGGCATTAGCTAAGCACAAAAATATCCTCACCAGGCCCCACAATATTCGGAAGCAAGGTGAAAATGCTTATGTTTACAAAGAGGTAACTATACCAAAGGAGGTTCTACGGGTGGTGTGACTGTCAATTCTCAGACCCAGAATCTGCTGTCTTATTGCTACTTTATTTCCTTCCTCAAAATAACCCACACTTCCAGTGCGCAAGCCCTAGAATCTCTTAATTTTTATTTTCTAATAAAGGCAAAAGATTTAAATGTATTATTACAGGTGCTTGCTGAAGATTACATTTCTATTAATGAGTCAATAACTGAAATAAAGTTTCTGTACATTGATTACTATATAAACAAAGTTTGCATTATTTACTAATTTGCCCTTATCAGTTTTATCAAATGCTTTGCACTAGCCCTTCATCAGTCTCATTAGCTGTGCATAATTTGAATTCCACCTACCTTGTTCAATCAATTCGGGAAGCTTTCTAGCTTGTTCTTTCCTTGCATCCTCCAACTTCAACCTTTTTACATCTGAAGAACGTGAAGTTACATCTTTCTCTGAACAGGACCTCACAGCAGAGTAATGGAAGACATTATTTTCTGTTTGTGACCCAAAAGATATTTGAGGCTTTTGTAAAAAGCAGTGTTTATTGTGGAAGTGCTGATGAGCAATAGCAATACTATGAAAATGTTTGTTACATGAACCACACCTGACTACATAGAAATCTTGAGCAGTTTCTTTGCTTGGGTGGCTCGTGATATGAGCTATCATGTCAGAATAGATTTGTGTTGTAGAAGAGCATGAAGTGCAACGAAACCAAATGTTTCCTTTTTCCAACATGGCTTCTTGACATTTCTTGTGGTCGAACTTCCTGTTTTTTTTGCAAACATATTTCTCACGACAACCACAGTTTAGAAGGCGACCTTCTTCTACTATTTCATCATTTTTGATTGAGGTTTCTGCTGTCTCAGACACACACACGTAATCCATGCTATGTGTGCACTTGAAGTGAAGTAAAAATTCCTCCTCACCATCAAAGAAGAGGTCACCACAAAATCCACAGAAGTATTTAATCTGAACAACATTGTTATGTTTTCCCTGGCAGTGTCGCTGCAGTGTTTCCATTTTCCGAAAAGTCATTTTGCACAAGCCACAGCTGTATCGGTGATAATGATGACTCTCTAATGATTTGCAATGTTCTTTCACACTGTCCTCTGAGTTAAATATTTCCTCACATATCTTACACTGCCATTGGGAAGGACTCTCATCAACTTCCATCTGAGTCTGGTCTGGAGAAAGTTCAATAAGGCTTGAAGTTTGGCCTTCTTGTTTAATCCAAGTGTCATACTGTGAATCAGAAGGTACTGTTATCTCATCTTCAGCAGTGTCTTTCTCAAAATAGAAGTTATGTCCATCATGAAGTCCTGTTACATGGATAAAGACATCTTCTTCTTTCTGAAGGGCTACTTCGCAAATTTGGCATGAGAAGATGAAGTTAGTCAAATGTGCTCCTCCATGGAAACGGCTCATGTGCAAGCGGATAATGCTCGAATTTTCTGCAAGTTTCCCACATACAGCACACTTGTAGCAGATTCTGTTTTCAGAAAAAATGTGTTTTTCTGCCAATTCTTCAGAAAGAAATGCCAGATCACACTGGCATACCCAGGTTTTGACAGTAGGAGCTCTGTGAATGGCTTCACTGTTGCCTTGCAAATCCTTTTTCCATTTTGAAACAATTTCATTCTTATTGCCATTCAATTCCAAATGTCTCTTCAGAGAAAATTTCAAAAGGCTTGCATTATTTTGCAGGTGAGGGACATTTTTATTCCGTTCGTTGATGTGACAAAATAATAATATGGATTCCTCCATTGCGGTGACATGTTTAATCTTGGCAACATTTCTGCAACTATGATGAATAATTTGGTCATCATTGACAAACAATGTATCACAACCTTGACAG
Source organism: Laticauda laticaudata (assembly GCA_004320025.1). Classification (NCBI taxonomy): domain Eukaryota; kingdom Metazoa; phylum Chordata; class Lepidosauria; order Squamata; family Elapidae; genus Laticauda; species Laticauda laticaudata. Next base: position 22,613 of record BHFT01004036.1, on the reverse strand, counting down.
AAACCTTTGGCTTTCAGTATTTCTGCAATTTCGGAGATGCACTTCTTTGATACGGCTATGGGGCCAGCATTACGACAATGGATTCTAAAATGGAAAGGTACAGAAACATATTTACAGCCATCTATCTAAAAATTATTCAAGATCTAAAAATAATCCCATATTCTCAACTTTTTAAAATATTCAAATACATGACATTTGTTGACCAAAGGCCAGCTGAGCAAATAAATCATTAGAAGTGATTGTCATAAGCAAATAAACTTTTCCTTTTGTATTTTTTTTACCTTTTAAATGTAGGAATCCATGAATCCATAAAAGACCTATGGTGGAAATCCATGCATGAAATAAACAGCACTGAATTCTGTCTTCACTGATGGGAAGAAAATCTGAGAAAGGCAGTGAAGACAGAATGCAGCTCTTTTATTACATGTGTGGAATTTTCTACTTTTCATCATTTAACAAATTCCATCACCACTTTTAATGTATAAGGATTAAGCCAATTACACAAACAGCAAAACATAATTGGGTCTGACATCCAACAGGTATTTGAAGAGAGAAAAACTGGCCTGTGATTGCATTTTATAAATGGGAAGTTTTTCACAAACCTGAAGTGTGCTGTGAGCTCTACGTGGGACTGCAAAACCTGATGACAGGTAGTGCATTGGACTTGGAAGGGAACTTCTTTGCATAAGGAGATTAGAAGATTCTTTGCGTAGGCTGGCAAAGGCAACGGAAGTGGGCTCCCTGATTTATCTGCAATGAGTCACAAGAAAGCAGGGTTACTTAGGAGGAATCCAATCACTCCTGCCCTAAAACAGAATTTATCCACCTTTCCTTACCATTGTCTTCCTATGAAATCCACTAAATCATCAGCAATCTGATGCACAACATGTAGACAAGATTTTATAACCAAATAATATCTACTTAATATTGTACCATATGCATAATTCACATTAAAAAATCTCTACCAACCACCAGGTGCTGTTCATTGCTGGAAGGTATCTACAGAACACAAATATCCTTGCTTGAAAGGCTCTGCAGTTCTATGACAATGAAAGTCTGTTTTCTTGAAAAAAGCTGTCGTCAAGTTTCAAATATATCTCTGCTTCAAGAGAAAGTTATCCTGACTGGACTGTCTCTACCTTATTTCACACCTTTATCTAAAACATTTAATACCTTCTTTTCAGGGAGTATTTTAATTCGTAATTTCAGCCCATTTTGAACCAAAATAAAAGGAACATTACAGACAAAAGAGCTCATTTCATTTACATTTCCAGATTAGAGCACTCCTTAAAACACGTGGAAAATTTTTTTAAACATACTGCAGCTTTGTAACCAATATATAAGCCAACAATACCCACTTACATCAGAGAGAAAAATGTGTCTATTAAACATACCACTCAATTTAAAAGCATGAGAAAAATGTTTTTTTCCAGACATATGCTGCAGACATTCATCTCTTATGTTAAAGAGGAGAAAACAGCAAGGACATGCAAAGCACTGAATAAGCTGAGGAGGGTAATTTTTCTCATGGCCATCATTTTCACCAACCTAAATAGAGGGAAGAACAACATAAGTAAGACACAGTTTTGAAGAAAAAGAAACATTTCAGAGACAAAACTTTTTCAGTAAAACTGATTTATTTGTATGCCGCTTTTATTATTTTTACAAAGAACTCAAGGCAGCAAACATTTCCAACACACCTTCCTGTACATATTTTCCACACAAGCTTTTGAGATGAGTTGGGCTGAGAAAAATTGATTCGCCCAAGGTTTACATTAAAAAGTTTAATTAGATATTTGTGTTGTTTCCACTTAATACTTCAAAATTTAAAAGTCTTTTGTGATAAGTCTGAAACTGAGCCTTACAAATAAAAAATATTTATTTTTATTAAAAATTCTCCTTTAAGGGTTGCCAACCTTAAGGGACATATAAAAATGTCATGTTTCATTCAGATCTGTAGAATCTAAAGAACACTGGGAATAGAGTTTAGGATAGGCCCCATCAACTTAAGAATTCAACTATAGTATTCTCCATCTCCATCTTTTGCTCTTTCATCTTTCTTTATAGAAAAGCAAAGAAGCCAATTATCGGTGGAAACCAAGTGCCCCCAGTCCCTCTCTCTCTGCAGAATAAAACCTTAATTAGCTTTCTTGACCTTTTTTTTCTGCTGAAAGCTAACAGGCAGGAGGAATTAACAGTGATTCCAATTAGTGAAACCATTTATAATATTCAGAATAAAGTCTCATTGAGAGAATAGTTAAGAATGGTGAATAAAAGTCAAGAAGTTTATTTCCTACCTAAATCTAGATGCCATTTTTTCCAGAAAATGACACTTCTTTAAAACATAGGCAAAACCTACTTTCTGGATGAAGACAGAAAATTCCCAGCTACAGGGGAGTTTAATTAGCAAAGGAATGGAATTTGAACGTTTATGAATTCCCTTCATAAAAATAAATTTTGGTCAGGGAAACTCCATATAGCTTTATGTAACTGATTCCTCTAAGGGGAAAAGAACTTGCTATGTTTATCAATATATCCTTAAGTTCTTGCCTTAGACAAAAGGTGTGCACTATATTGCTGATTATTTGGAAATCTCTTGCCACAGATTATGCAGGCAAACATATTAGCTGGAGGTCCATGTAGAGTAATTGTGGGATCACATGGAGAATGATCAAACCTAAAAAAAATAGACACAATTAGATATTCTGTATTAAGCAGAAATGTTTTCTTTTTTCTTTTACAGAAAGCAATCATTACAACCTTTTAGTTTAGTTTAACATTAGTCAGTTAAATAAGATACACATATTAATTTTAAACTATACTTATAACAGTAAAAAATTCTGTCATCAATCAATATGAAGCTTAATGCTGGTCAATTGCATCTGGAAAAATATCATGTAAAATTATGCCTAATGGTTTGTTGAGGCAACCTAAATATTAAAATATGCAAGAGAATTGTTTTAAAGTACATGTATCTAATTCAAAGTTTTTCATCAATATATGAAATGTATAAAGATGGTTAGACAATTTATGATACAGTTCAGTGGTGGTATTCTACCGGTTCAGCCCAGTTATAGCTCTGACAATCATCTGTGAGTGAACTGGTTCACTCTGACAATCAGCTGCTGGGCCCTCCCACCTGCCCTGACTCTATACTGACTTTTATTTCCTGCTTTTCAACCTCAGCTGTGTCACGGAGCACAGCCAATTGCCGTGTGTCAGCTGTTGAAGACACAGGGAGAATGCAGGATTGCAGTAGGTTAGTAGGAAATCCTCTGTGTGTGCTCAAAGCACGTTTGGAACGTGTGTACGCAAAGCGCACCCATCAAGCCATGTCCACAGAACTGATGGTGAACAAATTTGAAACCCACCGATACAATTCCTTCCTCCAAAATGCATGGAGATTTAAATACAAGTGCAAAGGCTACAAAAAGATGCATTTAGACAAGATTAAAATGTATTTTAATAGGGGAAATTGCTGGCAAAAATATTCACCAGAAGAAAATGTTACACCAAAAGAAATATATAAGAAACCATAAAAAAAATTCATGCAAACTTTTCTCTCATTGCAAGCTACTATAGAAATTGGAAACTATAAAAGTTAAAAGTGGGGAATTTAAAAAAAAAATCTGAGCAAAGCTAAAGTTGATAATTAATCCCTGCTAGTTATAAGGTTATATGTATAATTAAAAATACTACCTTTTAAGATGACCTAGCAGTAAGTGCCCATTGTCAAACTTTCTATTGCAGTGCATAATGGGACATAAAATGGATTTGCTGTTAGATGGGATCTGATCTGATTTTTGAGATAATGTTCTCCTTCCTGAGTTTACAGTGCCTGGCTTGAGACCTAAGGCACAAAACAGAAATATGCAGATGTTACACAATGATAGTTTAAACTAGCACAATAGATTATAAGAACGAGACAATGGGAGAAACTTTGATTACATTGTTATAATTTATCTCATGCCTATATGTTACAACTGTTGCAAAAGGTTAAAACTGAAATCTATTTCTTTTCAACATACTTTTTATTATTATATGCTCATTTTGTAAATGTTTCTCAACTAGGCTGGTTAATCTGTCAATACTGCAGCTATGTTGTTAGAATCCAATATAGGTTAGTTTCTTCCTAATCTGTATGTTAACATTGATTGACTCAGCTAAGGCAATGTGGGAGAAAAAGAGGGCAACTGGTCTCCATATTTTATTATCAATAAGTCTCCAAATCTTGTAAAAACAAAAGTATCAATAAAACTATCCTATATTTAGTGTCAGAAAAGATCCCAGAGTTATTTCATACACACTTGTCTAACATTAACCTGTATAAAACTAAAAAGAGTAACATGACTTCATAAAAAAGTAAAAGGCAATTTTTATATTGCTAAATGGTTTGTTATATTTGCTAGCTGGGTTTCTGAAACCACAATAGATTTTGAGTACAGCTCTTCACTAAGTGCTAAAATATTTTTAGCACTTACCATATGCCACCAAAATACTATACATGCAAATAATGTTTACAAGTTAACTGTGGCATTTTCTTGAACTAAATGAAGTTGGAACATTTGTGTTTTCTAATTAATATAAGCTTCTCTTTTTTTTTGTTCTGCTTCCTCCACCCCACACTCCTGAAAGAATCTATGGTTAAGGAGAACCATTTCTTTGGAAGAACAGGGATTTTGCCTTTCTCCAAATGACAAAGTAGCCAATTACCTGGCATTTTTAGCCACTGATTCACGCACAACCTTGCTGCTTCTGTGTTACTATGTCCCCGGATAAATTCCAGTTCTTGCAGCCCATGAGCATGTTGTGAATCCACTTTTTCCTAGAATTCCCGGTGGTTGGAAAAAATATGAAAACTGGACAGGTGAAATGAAAAGCAATTAAATAAATACAAAACAATTATAAAAATATCAAAAAAATAAACGTAATATTCCTCAGGAAAATACTCAACATTGCTGCTAAGGGTAATGCCACCAGCAACCGTTCAGTTTAGCTTCAAGTTTCTAGCTAAGATAATTTAAAATGTACTATATTTTACAGTCATTTTAATTTTGCTATGTTCTCTATACTCAACAGGAGATATTAATATGAAATACTATTGTGTAAATGAATTAAAAGCAGAAACTCGGAGAAGCAGCATGTCACATTATTTTCATTAGTGGAAGGTATAGGATTACCATATCCCACAAGTCTCTTCCAGAATGGCCATGAAGAAGTTAAGAGGGTGGCAATTGGTGGACTAAAATTAGTGGAAAGCACAGAAACATACTAAAGAATTCCTGCTGATCAGGGAGATTTTGATTGGCTATTTACAGCACAAGAAACTGGGTTCAAGAATGATTTTTTTTCTTTTAACAGCCCTGTAATCCTTTGCATCAGGTTGGAGTTGGGCTACTGAAGAGCTGGAGTATTTGCTGGACAGATGCCCTTCCTGATGCCTACATGGAGCTTGCAGCAGACAATTATTCACTGCACCCATAGAGAGAAATATCTGCCACTTTCTAGGATCAAACTCCCAGCCTCCTGATTATGAGTTGAGAGCTAGACCACCATGCTGCTCAGTTTCCAGAATGATTAAGGTAAAGAAATTGTGCTCCTTTACATAGAAATCACCTTCAGATACTTGTGCTGTAACTAATTTTGGCAAAGAACCTTACCTTGAAAGATTTGTTCTTCTCTTTCTTCAGCTGTTTCTCTACTTCTACATGGCGTGCCAAGCGATCTAGGGTTGAAGCAACTTTTGCTTTCTGATAATCAACATGGTCTTTGTGTCTTATGTTTTTCTACAGAAGAAGAAACTCTCTTTGAATTTGTTCGTACAAACTGCCAGAAAATTCAACCATTGCTGTCTCAACATTCCAAGAAAATAAAAGCACAACATAGAAGAGCCCCCATTTTTTATTCAGTGAATCCATTTGAAATATGATATACATAAGTGTTCTGTCTCACATTTCCTCTTTCTGAAAAGATGAAAGAGTACACACATACACAAACACAGGCAGGCAAGCTGGCTCGGACTTCAGAGTTAATTCTTTGGAACTGATAATATTCTTGGCATTCCACCACGTCCTGCCTGCCAAGTCCGAACTGATAGCAAATAAAATTTTACTCACAGAAAATCACAAGGCAGTCCACAAAGGAAATCTGAAATAAGGTAAAACTTTGTTCCATACAAAGTTTCAGGAGAAAACACACCCATTTTTATCCCCTGTGGGGTGTGGCTCAATGAGGTGTGGCTCACTCTCTGACCCTCCCACGCCTCCTATGTTGCTGCTCAAGTTTCTCCCTACGACGCTGCTTAGGATCGAGCCAACACTCGTCCTCTTTACTCCCTGTCAGGGGTTGCTCCGATATTCCTTCCTCCTGATTAATCTCAGGCTGTTCCTCTCGGTTGTCTGATGGAACCTGAGGCATTGCCAGAGAGGAAGGTCCTGGGGAGGAAGGCATTCCCAGTTCCTCCTCCTCATCTTCCAGGTCTTCTTCCTCTGACAGCATAGGTTCGGGAATCGGGGCCACAACTCATAAGTAGTTCAAGTTTAACTCAAGGATTAAGCCTAAAAATCAGAAAACATTTGTGGATAAATGTTCATCCATGATTTTTATTTCTCTAAATTATGAGGAAGAAGAGGAGGAGGAGATGTAGCGCAATCAGATTTGAAACACCATTATTATACCAATTTCCAAAAAAGTAGTTTTAGTCTTTGTGTGAAATTGATTTCATGATCTAGTTTAGCTGGTGGGGCTCACAGGTCACATCCATAGCAGTGAATGACCCCAGGCAGATCTGAGAGAATTACAATTCAATCCCACAAAACAGATACTAGAAACTAAGCACAAAGAAAACCTGAGGCTGAGTGGGCTCATACTGTTACTTGATTGAAAGATCAATCAATCTCTCAGTCAAGTTGACTGAAGCAGGATTAATAGGGTACTTTTTTCCTCAGAATACCAAATAAAGTCTTTTCTTCCCACCCTGTGGTTAATAAAACTGGCAGCACATCCCTGACTCTACTGCTATGAGTAAAAAGAAAAAAAATACTTGTCATCAAACAGCCTTAAAGGAATAGATTCAGCCAGTAAACCATAGCAGCATTTTCTTCTTAAAAAATGGTGATGTCACGTGGTGATGAAATCTGATCAATTGTATTTTTCTATGAAGAGCAATAATAATCTTGCCCTGTCTCCAACCGAAGAAGATTCTAGAATCTTTCTACATCTACAATGCAATATGTTTAACTTTTACATTTAAAGACACAACTGACACATGTGAAAAAGCTTCTAAACCGATTTCTGGTTGTACAATGGAACTTCTTCCTATATACTCCCCTCTAAATTGGAAGGAGGGGAGCCCATCGAATCCAGAGAAGACTTGGGAAAGTGTATTTAAACAATAAGAATGAGTTTGGTGGAGTGGTTAAGGCATCAGGCTAGAAACTGGGGGTCATGAGTTCTAGTTCTGTCTTAGGCATGAAGCCAGTTAGTGTCCTTGTGTCAATCAATTTCTCTCAGCCCTAAGAAAAAAGTAATGGCAAACCACTTCTGAAAAACCATACCAAGAAAATTGCAGGCACTCTTCAAGAATTGGACACAACTGAACAGACTAAATATATATATTTTACCTCATAACACTTTTAAGTTCAAAAGAAAACAAATGGTTTTAAGAATCATTTGGGCAGATCTAGCATGCAAAGCATAACTCTCCTGGATACCAATGATTCTATCTCCTTCCTACATTTTTCTCCAAATTAGATGAAGGAGAGGAGATGACAAGACAAAAAACTAAAAAAAAAAAAACCAGAGAAAACTGTAGTCCTAACATCTCCAGTGTTTGCTGGTTGTGGAAAGCCAAACTAAGCTTGATTTAACAACTTCTGTACAGGTAGCCTGGACTTAGTTTACATTTGTTTCGTGACCATTTGAAGTTATAAAAGCACTGAAAAAAGTGACTTATGACCATTTTTCACACAACTGTTGCAGCAGCACCATGGTCACGTGATCAAAATTCAGGCCCTTGGCTACTAACTCATATTTATGACAGTTGCATTGTTCTGATGTCGTGTGATCAACTTTTGCAAGCTTTGGAAAAGCAATGTTAACAGGAAGCCAGAATTACTTCATAACTGCACTACAAATTTAACAACTAGTGATTCACTAAACAACTGTGGTAAGAAAGGTTGTAAAATGAGACAAAACTCAATAATAGAAATTTGGAAGTCAATTGTACTCTTAAGTCGAGAATTATCTGTATAATAAATTAGAATATACTGGATAAATACTAAATACTTTTTATATAAATTCTACATTTATAAATATTGGATTTAAATGTATAAATGCTAATTTATAAATAACGGAGATGGCTGCTGGAATGATGGCAGACTCCTTCTCCTCCTGCCTTGCTCTCTATCCATTAGTTAATTTTTATGCTACATGTGTCCCCTACAAGATGAGTTAAGGTTATAGTTTTGAAAATGTTTGTTTGGCAACAAGAACATTATAGTACATCTTTTCTAACCACAGGTACAGTAATAATTTGTTGTTTGTTATTTCCATTCAGTCGTGCACAATAGCAGGTAATAACAAGTATTTGGACAATTTAGCTTCCAAAATGGTCCTTTCCATTATTATCTATAATCAGTTTAGATAGGGTATCATAGTAATGCTGGAAAAAAAATGCAATTATAACATAAAACAAGTGACACCATGAGGAGAAACCAGAAAAGAGCAATTTATACTTAACAAAGAAGAAAAATAATTTGAAATAACGTATGGAACCCAGCCACAAAAATAACCCATGGCTCCTTATGTGGGTTTACTTCTTAGTTTATCAAAATCTACAACTGCAATTTAAGCAGTATTCAAAGATCCCATGCTAAATAGAAATAACGTGATTTGCTTTTAAAATATGACACTGCAGGTACCTCTAAAATAAAAGTTCCTCCTTCAAAACATATTTAAACACGAATTACTGTGCATATGCATCAGACACAGTCCATCATATTGTTAGAAGTTTGCAGAAATACAGTGTAAAATATTTCCAGAGAAAACTAAAAATTATAGCAAAACTGAAAATTACAGTGAGGAAACACTCACTTCAGAAGAGATATCAAATTCTTCTTCATTACTAAGATCGATGCATTCCAGGACAGGTCTCAATACACTTTCCTAAAAAGACAAACATTTTCAACAGTGGGTCTTTTTTTCACTTATGAGTACTTTCAAAATATGAGAGGCAAAAGTACAATGAATTAATTATTCATTAGAGTATTTTTAATTTGGGTCAATTTTGCATCACTATAAAGAACTGTGGAATGGCCTTCTGTCAAATGCTTTCTGATCAAATGGTCAGAGATTTCATAATCCAAGAAAGCTTTTTTTTAACTGCAGTCATTCCAGTCCAGTCAAAGTCATAACGGCTCTTTTGACATTAATCATAAGGTATCAGAGAAAATACTTATTAGTCAAAGACCAGTATATACGAAGATGACATGCTTTCTTTCTTGAGCACAATGCTCCCCACTCTTTTATCTCCTTGGAAGACTTTCCCAAGCTAGTGTCCCCTTCAGTTCTGCTAGTAGGGAATTCTAATTATGTTCCAACACATTTAAACAGCACCAGTTCCCAATAGTTTAAGAATGGCTTCTACATAGCAAACTTTAGACTTACCTGTCCCCTGAAAAGCCCAAGCAGCATTGTGCTTAATGCAATGGATTTATAAATGTTCTTTCTAAATAGCAAGGTTGCCATGATTTTGCTACAAATGCCACCTGGAAATATGGATGAGCACTGAAAAGGTCCAATTTAATGATATCAATTAAACTGAATAGAACTGCTAAAATAAGATTTTGCCAAAGGGGATGGGTAGGATATAACATTACAAAGGCTGTTGAATTTAAGCAAGGAAATTTGAACCAATACCAAAAAGGGAGAAAAAACAACAAGTCACATCTGAATTGCCAAACACTTTCCAAGAAAGTAGGAAGAGTATCTGGATAGTTAATTAAAATGCCCATCCAGTATGAAAAGTGAATTCCATACTACAAAAAAAAAACCTCTCTCAATAAAATGCCTTTTTGCATTTATATAGTAAACCACATTAAGAATATCGTGCACTGCATCACAAGCTGATACTGTACTGTAGAGTTGGAACAGAAGCGGAAAAGGGGAAAGATAAAGAATTAGGAGAGTAGAATTGGCTTATTCAAAACTACACTCTGGAACTTTTTAGCTTTGAAAGATAGGGTAGAATAAGTGTACTAAAATCAGGTATGCCATTAAAAATGTAAAGGCAGTAATTTTTCTTCTTCTTTCACAATATTAATATTCAGGATCCTTGACTAAAACTAAATTTAAGGAGATTTAGATTCAATAAAAGAAAGCACTCTTTTATACAGTATTAAGAATCTGCTGACATATGTAGTATAGTGATGCCAACCAAGATAGGTGGTTGAAAGGGACAAGAGAAATCCACAAGTGGAATGGCTATTCATGGCAGCTGACTTTGATGGCTACCTATAAAATCCAGAAACAAAGACTGTACAACTTAAGATTGCAAATATTAAAGGGCACTGATAGTAGAAGACTACTCGAACTTGGATAGATCTGGATTGACACTATGCAATACAAAATGCTGCATCATATTGATGTCTATCTAGTTGATCCTCCAGCACTCTTTATGTTTACATGCAAAATTGTCTACGTACACTAACAAATTCAATATCATCTTCACTTTCTTCCTGTTGAGAGGAATTGTCAGTCTTCTTAGAAGACATAAGATACTCCATTATTGTATCTGAAACAAACAAACAAAAAATCACTGAAGGTAACAATGCACAAATAAATCCATGGTTTTGTTTCTCACTGCAATTAATATTGTATTTCCTGGCAATTATTTAACTTTTAACATCAATTACAAGGAATACATTGTACGAGACCTGGAATATCTACAGACAACCTATTCGGTCCTTTGATTCAATTGTTGAATATAAAGACAGATAACTCTACAAATTCTTTCATACAAAGTTTCTTTTATTGGATTATATTAGGTATCCTCAAGGTAAGTCAGTTATGTCAAGATACATCTAATGTCCAATTCTTTGCATAGTTGAAATCATAGTGTAAAATGATAGTAATCTTTCCCCTATTTCATCCCATAGTAGTAGAACCAAAGGAGAGATGCTAGCAGGATGCTAGGGTCCGAGCAAGAGTGAAGAAACCTCCCCCAACCCACCAGGGGTCAATTCAGTGACCAATCAGGATTACAGATGTGGCCACATGACATGAACTACATTTCCCAGAATGCCTTAACTACATTTACCATGAGGCATTCCCTTAAGGGGACAGCTCCCAATTACGAAGTATACTAATTCCCGTTAACTGGCTGGACAGCACAGAACCAGCACCGAAATTAGAGGACATGCCAGCTAAATGCCAACCCTAAAGGAAGGTACCGAAGACCCTTTTTGCTTTACTTACTGATAATAGCATAACAGGTTTATATCATTTCAGAATTCATCCTTTTAACAGATCAAGGAATTTGTTGGAAAAGTTCCATAAACCTGAAATTGGCATGCTTCCACTAGCTGAGCTGATCTATAAGTGATTAAAGTATAAATGTTCTTTTAAGTGCAGGACGACGTCAAAATAACCATACAGATGCAAAAGAGCCAAGCCAGTGAGTCAGGAAAAAGTGCGCTAAAGAAATGAAAAGTTAAAAGAAGTGTGCAAGGGAAGCGGTTACTACACCATTTCCTTACCTATAAGGATGCACTAAGGTTAATGGAAAAAGTAAAATTCCGAATGGTTATGCAAGGCCTCCATTCATTTCACTGAAAGCACCTGTCAAGAATAAAATAAAGTCAAAATAAAAACAGAGCAATACGATGAAGAGAAAGCGTGGTGGGAAAACGGGTCTGCATAACGACGCGGTCTCTAAAACCAGGGCGCCGACGCGGACGATGAAGAAACGGCGACCCCACCGCCCACAACCAACCCAGGTGAGGACGACGGTGTTGATGCTGAAGGCACCTCGTTTCGCTGGACCAAACCCTTCGGTCACTCGGCGGCCGGAGGAAAAGGAAAATCAACCGTCAGCCCGACGAACCGTCATCAACCGCGCCAGCGGTCTCCTCGCCCTTCTGCAAGCACCCATTGGCGACGCACCGTCACGTCACCGCTCTCCTCTCGCGCGCGAGACTTTCAGTTTCTTCCGCTTCAAACGTCGAGGGTGACGCTTTTCGGCACCTCGGCCTGCTGGGAAGTGTAGTCTCCTTGGCCGCCCGAGGGCGCTCCCTGTCGGCCTCAAGGAATTCCTGTCATGCAAGACTGTGATGCTGTAGTGGCTTCACACACACACACAAACACACAAACAAACAAACAAACACACGCCCCTCTCTCCCCCATCCACTGTAGTCAAGCGCCTAAAAGGGGAAGGCGGACTGGCCCTAGGTTACATTTTTTCACATCGCATCGCTGGGTGTATTGAGAACTGTTGTTCAGCAGATTTCCAAGATGCCCGGCGATTTTGTTCCTTAGGTTTTTAAAAGCCTGAATTAAAAGCTGGAGGAATTGAACTAATGCATGGGGTAGTGGATGAGACGAGAGAATGGAAGCTCTGTAGAAGGGGGCCGGGAGACTCTTATTTTAGGATGGAGCTGGACAAAGTTCCGAATATAAGTCACAGACCAAATGATGGTAGTTCACCCATATTTAGGAATAAGCCACAATCATCTGGCTTTCATACTCACAAACACACACCTGAAGCTAAGATAGTCTGCCATGGCTTCCTTCCTAGGGCTGAGGGAGAATGACAGTAATCAGAACCATCAAAAGAAATAAGAATTCAAGAAATACTGTCAACCAATGAGAATATTTATTGTATTTTTAAATTTCTCTAATAATTGGGATTCTCTGATCAACATAAAGTACATTGTTAAACATTCAGTGCAATAAATCATTCATGAAAATAGCATGATAAAGGAACGACAAAGTCAGCCAAAGTAATTAAGACAATGCAATACAAAATTATAGCAGTCTAAGGTTTTGTTCAATATTTCTTAACAGAGGTGGTTACAGCATTTTAAAGGTTTGCCATTTGAATACCTCTGATATGCTGAAAAGGTAATGTATTTGCCCCAAGAATAGAAAAGAGCAAACAGCTCTTCAAAATCCACTCTTCTTGCAGAATATAAAGATAATTACCATGTTTTCAGAGTGTCCCTCCGCAGTCTGTTTTATAGTTACTATACACGATATATATTTTTGCCCCTTTGAGACGAATAGCAGCCCTGATCCAAATATGAGTGGCAACTGTCTGTTTTCAGATAAAAACTTTAGTTGAACATAATAATTAATCCTAAACATAGGATTAACTACTAAACATAATAGTTGCTATATCCATTCCAAACAACTGCATGTGCCTTGCTCTTACATGGCACCTGCAGTGCTGTAGGTGGTAGGCAGAAAAAGTAAATCCTCTATTCTTTTTCATCTCTCCACAATTACACCCATATACAATGTGATCAAAAGAAGCAGATATGAAATGTTTACTTATACATTTTTTTCTGTGCAGTTTTCTGAGGCTGCAGAGACTGTAGAAGAGTATTCTATGAAGACACATCAAGAAAGAAGGCCTTGTGTGACCCAGAGTTATCTTGGGTAGGCCACAGGAGCTTGCCAGGTAAGAGAAAACTCTGCCTGAAGGTAGGGAATATGCAGCAGATCCTGGGGATCGTACACAATTGGACTGGTTTTTTTTTTTAAACTAAATGAAGATGTAAAGAATTGTTTCTCTTTTGTTGGGGGTGGGAGAGATAGCAGAGTCAAATTAGACATTTTTAGAATTTCTGACACGCCAAACCCAAAAGCTTAGCCATCATTGTTCTAGGAAATGTCTAGTCTATAAAATTTGTATAATATGTTACCTATGTTGAATATAAACCTATTTTCTGCTACATAAATATTTTGCTTGTTCGAAATGACAACATGAGGTTTAAATTTTTTATTTATTTATAAGTAATTTCTCAGTACACAAGTGTTTGCTGCTTGAAGTTTTAATTGCTTGTACGTCATCTGTTTTAGAAAAGTATATTAATGACTTCAATTATACATACATTAATCCTCTTCAGAAATGACACTGACCCTGCTTCACCCATTGTTAAGGGCACACCAAGCCTCCAATGTCTAAAAACAAGAATATTTCTTTTCATTTTTTCAATTGCTTGCTTTTGCAGCACATTAGAACATTCTTCATGCAAAAGGTTTCCCACAGTATTTATCTGTTTCTTTATGTATCACCCATCCATCCATCCGATCAAATCTATAGTATGTTTCTTCCACATTCCAGGTAGCTTGCAACAGTTAAACCGTATAATATAAATAAAATATTCCCAATTATAATTCAAATCCTTCTTTAACCCTGGCACAATTAATATAGACCATATAAATATATTTATAATAATGTTGAAAGAAATATCCTTCTTGGTTCAGTTCCAAGTGGGGAAAAAGACACTGGAAACATGGAGGCTATTTGGAAAGATGGTTTAATGGTGGACATCAGGATTGCATGTCTTGGAGCTCCAAAGTGAAAAAAAAAAGGATGATCACATGCTTCAAGGTGAGAAGAGAAGGTCAAGAAAGGCTGAGATGCTGAGAGTGCCTGGGTTTTATAACCTTTGTTGGGATTTGAATTGGAGCTTGTATTCTGATTGGTTGTCAGACTCCCATGAGGCCATGCAGGGGCAACTCTGTAGGCTTTCCTGAGTTCCAGGTTTGGTTGAGCCTTGCTGGATGATGAAGGGCTTTTGAGCAATTGCTATAGTTTTACCTGGAGATCTTTATTAAAAAAAAGTATTAAAAATAATACTTTATTATTATTAAAGTATTCTTTATTATTATTAAAGGCCCAGGCCTTAATGGCCCACCCATTAACAAAGATGGGGATGAGTTTCTGCTTCTGAGATGAGTTTCTGCTCCTGAGTTTCTACTCTTTTTAGGGGAAACATTCTGCCTTTTTAATATTTCCCAGGATATTTCGTTTTCCAAGGAAGAGGGTGGGTGCTCACTTCCTACAATAAGCAATATAATGACAAAATTGCAGACCGTGAAACATCAATATGCAAAAGACATTCAGAAGTGTTCAGTTTTGACTGCTTCCAGATAGTTCTCCCCATGAGGATCAGTACAAACACAGTTCTAAAGTACAGTATTGGCATCATAACAGAAAAAATGTTGACTGGCTTAACCCTCTTCACTTCATGACAATAGAAATCCATTCGCAATGTCACTTAGGAAGATCTCCTTGGAAGGGGTGGCACAGATTGCCATAAAAAGTCCTATGGGACTTCAGTATCAAGTACTACATATATATACTGTGTATTTAAAGTCAAAACTAGTCCTTTGCAGCATGTCCACAAAAATCAACAACCAGTGCAGAGCCTGTAAAATGGGAGTAGTAGGCACAGTGAACAAGAGGGCGGCAATGCTGCCCTCATGACTTTTCCCCATCTGCACATAGGTTTAGTATTTTTTTTCTATCTGAAAACAGTGTTATTGCCATCATCAATAGGTATTTTCTGCTGTTTTTAATCTATGCATTGTTTCCAGTTGATTTGCTTTCATTTTCTTTGCGTACTCAAAAGGACTTTGGCAGTGCAGATTTTGATCATGACTTCACAAACATTCTTTCAGTCACTAAGAAGGTGGAGGAGAAGAACAAGCTGAGCTGGAAGGAGAAATTAAACATGTCATCAGTTTGGAATCATTACATTGCCACAAGAGACCTAAGTCCAGCTCTCCATGAATTCCTTTGACCCTTATCTAGTGTTAATTTAACTTTGACCATTAGTTGGCTAGATTCATGTATTAGAGCTAGCAATAATAAACTCTTCTGTGCTTTGAACTCACCAAGTGCTTCTGGTTATTTGAGCCTGACAGAAGGGTTTTTACAAGAGCGTTTATTTCTCCTTCACCTCCAACTAATAACAGAACAGTTCTCTTTTTTAGAACCAACAAATAAACTGAGATTAAAAAAATATGAGTTGCAAAAAAAGAAACATAAATTTATCTTTTGTTACGGAAGAGAATTATGTTAATTTACAACAAGCACAACTCAACTCAATTGTACTGATCAAATGACCTCTAGTTTTAAAAAAAACACTTAATTTTTGGAGACTATCTTTTCAGGAAATTCTACACTTTCAAAGATATACATATCTCCAAGCCCATAGCCAATCTTGTCTCATCTCTAAACCTAGATAAGGTCAGAAATGGTTCAGAAAGGGAGACCACTAGGAAATCCCAGGGCTGCAAGATTTGACTATATAGCTGAAAAGGCCTCCTGAAAGAAGATACAACAAGCCACGTCTCTTGTTAAGACAACTAATGTACAGTGCTTGGATCTGTTTATGAAGTTGTGAGGACTTGCTCAAGATGAGACATATTAGGTTGCTATGAAGAACAAGTTAGATGTAGGTGTCCAACCGTTTGATTTGCCTGGGCCATGCTGAGTAAAGAGGAATTGTTTTGAGATGCATATAAAATATATAGTTAATGTAAAGAAATAATAAACTTCCTTTATTTTTTATATTTTATTATATCATGAGGAACTACATTACTGTCCAGGATTGTATGAGGACCATAGTCTTTGAGTTGGATATACCTGAGTTAGATGAAGAAAAGGTAAAGATGACTTGAGAGGATTTTGCTTTAATTGACATGTGCAGGGCAAAAGTTCAAAAAAGGATTGTCTGATGTTTGGAATATAGTACTGTACTTATTTTACTGGCAAGATACAAAAGAGCTTATGAGTTTTAAAAAACCTTCATTAGAAAAGGGGTCATACTGCTTAACCTTGGAAAGACATACCGTATATACTCGCATATAAGCCGATCTCGCATATAAGCCGACCCTTTAAAAACTGCCCCAAAATGAGGATTTTTGAAAAAACTCGCATATATAAGCCGACGCCCAAATACCATGGTGAACGCTTTTTTTTCCCCCAAATTTGGGGGTCGGCTTATATGCGAATAAATCTGGCTGCCCGACTTTGCGCGATGAGAGCCCAGACTCTCATTCGCCTTCGCGGGCAGCGGCTTCGCCGATGAGAGTCTTGGCTCTCATCACGCGAAGCCACTGCCGCGAAGGCGATGAGAGTCTTGGCTCTCATCGCACAAAGCCGCTGCCCGCGAAGCGATGAGAGTCTTGGCTCTCATCGCGCGAACAGTCGGGCAGCCAGATTATTCGTGTATAAGCTGACCCCAATTTTTGGGGAACAAAGTGTTCTAAAGTCGGCTTATATGCGAGTATATACGGTAGCTCTAAAATTAATAAGATTGTTTCTCCTTTCACTTTTCTTATAACCTACTTGTCTTTTTCAAATTGATTTCCTTTCTCTTCTTACTGATTTGGTTTCTCTCCTGTTTTTAGAACCTCATGGTACAATTTGTTGCAATTATAGGATTGGGTAGGCAAGGGGAAAGATGAAATATTAGAAATGTGCACCATCTTTCTCTGAAAAGGTGTCAGTTGCTATACCGGTATCTCTAGATTGCCTGCTTTATTACAGGGACTGCACAATGCTGGCTTTGTGTCGGCAACATTTCTAAATGTTTTGGGTAGTTTTGTTATTGCCAAGTCAAGGACCTAGAATAAGAGAGATGCATACATACATTTTTATTACCCTTGTGCTTTATGCATTTCCCATTATGAATCTGTGAGTTCAGCTTTACCCTTATTTCAGATACATTATTTCCCATGATGTACTATGATAATATGCACCCTTAGGATAAAGTCTAGCTGTCTTTTGCTATTTTCCTCAATGAATAATGTAAGGAGATGAAAAAATAGTACAAAATGTCAATAATAGTTCCACAAACAAGGGTTTCGCATCCCTCCAACTAATATGAGGAAATGCTCAAATTAAGAATTTTAAAAATATTTTAACAATGTTGATATTTATTAGAAATTTTCTCATAGCACCATAGAAGATTGAAAAATATACAATTATCCGTATGTATGCCATCAGGTTGGTGACAACTCTTAATGACCACATAAATATATTTTCCCCGTCATATAAATATCAGTACCACAGTTAATATGTTTTATAGAGCTTCTGCCATTTTATCTTTATAGGGAAGTTACTGAAATAAATTCATTTTGTAGAATGTAACTCACTTGCAGAGGTAAAATAAAAACAAAAATACTGAAATATTTTTGCAAAAATAACAATTCTTCAGGAGAATCTGCCCCCAACTTGTCCCTTTAGGTCTTCCAACAACATGCACTCATCATTACTATGACTGAGTCTATGCACCTTGTGGCTCGTTGTCCCTTTTCTTTCTTTCCTTCTACCCTTCCCAGATGATGGACTTCTTTAGAGATTTAGGGCTTTGCATAATATATCCAGAATACATAACTGAGCCTTCCCAGTTGCACCCTGAGTGAGAATTCTAGATTAGTATGTTTTATGAACCACTTATTTGCCTTGTGAATCTGTTGTTCTCAGCAGTCTTCTCTACTCTCAGTGTTCATAACCACTAATGCTTTTTCTGTCCTGCTTCTTCAAAGTTAATTTTCACAGAGTTCACAGGAAAGGCATTGCCTGTATGATTCTGACATTGTCTAGATATGTCACAGTATCTAAACATCTGAAACCAAAGAACTAGTCTGTGTTGTATTTCGGTTTGCTGGTTCATAGGTAATAAAAGGTAAAAGCTATCCCGCAATTCAGTCTTCATGGCCACCTCAAAAGGTTGCTCACTTTATGTGTTGTCATTAGCATGCTCTTCTTTATCATTTTAGTTCCACCGTTCACGATGCACCTTGAGTTTCTCCACTGCAGCTTGCAAATAATTTCCATGTGTGCATATGTGTGTGAATGTGCACGTGCACACACACACTTTTGTATAGCAAAATTTGATTAACAAATAACTTAATAAGCATGATGTTAAAAAGAGAAAGGAGATACGTGGAAAGAAGATTTTAAAAAAAGTGACTTGCATTGAAGTCTTAAGATGAAATAGAGGAGTTGCGAAATTATTTGTATTGCACATTAGGTGCTAGACCAATGTCAGATTATAGCTAGGAATATAGTAAAGTGCACACAATAACTTTATAAATGAATTTTTCATTTATAATTAATTAATAGAATATTAAGTAATTAATAAAATAAGAATAATTCAGATGATAATTTCCTCAATGAAAGTCCCCTTGTCTTTTTCTTTCCAAATAAAATTCCATAAGGAGAGAAATCTTGATTGTGTGATAGCACAGGAGAATGTTTTATTGGAAAGCAGATTATCATTTTTTACATCAAGGTTATAATGCAAGCCAGCATTTCCTTTTATCAGTGTATTAATGATTCCGACTAAATAAAGTTTCTAAATAAATAAATAAAGTTTTTCTATTGGCCCCTTTCCTCAGATAATGATCTTTTTTTCAATAACAGTTTACCTAGAAATCAAATAAAGATTTACCATTCCCCTTGAGCCAAGAATCAATAGGCAGAACTTCCACATACTTTTACTGTGTAATACTGGACTAGAATATGGACTAGAAAATATCACAATCCTTGGCAACATTGGAAGAAAACTAGAGAAAAACAACAATATAGTGGATGTGGTAGAACTGAAAAGATTATGGATCTCCAGGAAAAGCTATAAAGAACCAGTTTGAATAGTGGTTAGGGCATGAAACTAGAAACTGGGAGACTGTGAGTTCTAGTCTCACATTGGATATAAAGCCAGCTGGATGTCCTTGGGCCAATCACTCTCTCTTAACCCTCAGAAGAAGACAGGGTCAAACCACTTCTGAAATCATGCCAAGAAAGCTGCAAAGAGTTGTGAGAGAGTTGCCAGGAGTCAACACTGAGTGGAATGAACAAAGCAAAAAGAAAGAGCAAGCTATGATTTATTACAAAAGACAGGTTAAGATAATGAGCATTTGCCCATGCACCCATTAACACTTGACTCCTCTTGAAGGCATTTAACTAACTGAAAAATCTGAAGAACCTAACTGTTTGTCCACAATTTTGTGCAAATTTTGATTTGGCTTAATGTGTTGGCATTTTCTTTATGACTATTTCATCTTCCTTAGTCTAATATAAATGCAGATATGCACTGTCACTTTGATGGTGGGAATTGGCGCAAAGAGAAAGAAAACTTAAAAAAAAAAACAATTTAGAACCTAATTTTCAAAAGGGCCTGCAATGGATTTTTATTATGTAAAAGAGTATTAGTAAATACTAATAAATTAGTAATTATTAAAGGAGCTTAAAGTGAAAATGCTGTTGTCTGTGGAGAAAGTGTTAAGCATAGGTCTCACATATTTACTTGTTATGCTGAGTCTGACCACAAATATATCAAGCTATGTCATTAATTTAAAACTCTTGCTTCCTCAACAGTCTGGAAGCAGACAACATGGGGTGGAATTGTGTTCCTGTTCCTTCTCACCTGTAGAGTAGAAAGGTGGAAATTATTGGGTTCATAGGTTCCATGGCTGCATGGAAACAAACCAGGTAAACAAACCTCTCATTCTCAGTCTGAGGAAGGAGAGGGAAATAACCATAGCAGCTGCTCAATATGCCAAATTTGCAAGCAACTAATTTTTCTACCCCATGACAAAAGGAATAGGTAATTACTGCTCAATCAGGAGTGGCTTGTTTGAGACTGCTATTCAGTTATTAGATTTACGTCCAATGGTTTTTGTCCTGGTACTGATGGCTGCTAGCCAATCAGATTGCAAGCTGGATGTTTGCCACAGACCAATGACATGCAAGCTCAGGGAGAACTTTTAGAAGAATCCTTTTTACCAATATCTTAAGATGGCAACTGTAAATGTAATCACGGGCTTGGCACAGGTTGAGACCAGAAATCCAATAAACAAGTGACAACTCCAAGGAAACAGATGAGAGACATGGCAATGTGGAATTCAGAGCTCTATTGGCTTCATTAAATAGACCAGATCAAAAAATCAACTCCATAAGAAAGCTAAAACTATTTTTATGAAGAGTTGTTTTAATAACAATCTTGCAAATCAGAATGTCCTGTACCTTCTCTTTCATCTGATATTCTTGTAAAGTTCTGGGAGTGTCTGCCTGATTTGCTTCTGAATGTTGTCTGATTCTAAAATTTAAAAAAAATGTTTCATCATTTTTGCCTAGGCAAGGGAACTTGCCAAGGTCATCTTCCGAACTCTACACATGCAAGATAAATATAACGGAGCCCAAGCTTGAAAAGTTGTCAGCATTTTCTGTCAGGGAGGGAGGCCAACAAATAAAGCAAGTCAACCTTCCATGCAAATGCACAGCTGAAACATTTGGTCAGAATTTTCTCTTCTGTTGGCCTACTTTTTGGCAAGTTTGGCTTGCAGAGCTCAGCCCTCTGCTGTTGTATCTTAAAGTATGCTCTGCTTGGGGCTCAATGGCTGAAGTCTCCCAGTCACAGTGGCTGATGGGACAGAGATACTTCATGGAGAAAATTCGATTTGGATATTATATTCTTGGTTCCATTAATGTTCTACCGGAATTGCTGGCAAGATTTTTTTTTTAAAAAAATATTTATTTCAACAAACTAACACTACAAGGAACTATAAGGCTGATGAACAAGAATAAAAAAAAATCAAAATTGAAACAAAACCCTGAGTGATTTTCAGAGTGTGCTGTGGAACCAATTCAGTGTGCCTTGTGGAACCATTCATTCAGCCAATTTTGGCTTAACGCAGTAAATGGATCTCTTGTCATAAAATGTTTGGAGGATAAGCTAAGCCATTCTAATTGGTCCATTGTTTAACCATAGGCCATGTTTTACTTAAAGCTAAACATGTCACCTGAATAAGCATGGTTTCAATTTCCAGTTACACTCCACTGTCAAAGAGATTTTAATGGTTTTGCAATAAAAATGCGTACTAGGCATACCGTGGAGTTATTGAGGATTTGGTTCCACACCATTACAATAAAGCAAATAATGCAATAAAGAGTCACACAATTTTTTGGATTTCCAGTGCATATAAAAAACATATATACACGAAATATACTTTATAGTTAGTTGATCATAAAAGACATTGCCTATTACAGTCGCAAGTCAAAATGGTCATAAAATAATCACATGACCAACCCAATTCTATGACTTTTTGTGGCAGTTAAAGAAACAGTAGTTTTTAAGTGAATACTATGGTTGTTAAGCAAATCCACTGTTTGCCATGGCACATTTTTTCCAAAATCTGAACTGCCAGTTTTCAATAAAACCATTGTAAAATAGGGTCACATGACTATAGGATGCTGCAATCATCCATAAATGTAGTCCAGCTGCTAAGCACCCAAATGTAGTTGTATGACCAGGGGAGGGGGGGGAACCTTTAGAACGTCAGATCCAGGTTTAACTTTCTTTTTGGGGGTCATTTGTAACTTTGAACTGTGATTATCTACATGGTGGTCTATTATAGATGCAATAGTATTTTGTCTAAAAAAAGAACCCTGTGTATGCCTTAATTAAAATACTTTATTGCTAAAATGCCGGTAGATGGTCTTGCAAAACATTTGCAAAGCATATTCCTGTCAGCCTTCAAGATCTTCTGCTATCGCTTTGCATCTTTCGGCTGTCATAAGTAACGGGGGGGGG
>BHFT01004035.1:0-46442 GCA_004320025.1 Laticauda laticaudata | reverse complement strand
CCAACGGATGGCAAGTGTTTTTCTCTATTTTACATCCTCTTTCCATCCGTTGGTGCAGTGTGACAGGGGCTTTAGTTTTGTATGGTACAACAGTGAGCTTTAAATCATTTCATAACTTTATATCATGCTGAGAGGTCTGAATAAATGGAACAATGTTGTTTCCAAAAGAAAAAGTCTCATCCATGTTATACTGTAAATGCTTGCAATGGTGCAACACATATATTGAACAATGTGTACAGTGATACAACACATCTTACGTAAAAGTAAGATTAACAATTAGATAATAGTTATCTAAGTTTACAAGGTTTGTTAAATTGAGTGGTTTCCAGCTTTGGGCATATAAAACCAATTTCCTTGGGCTGAATTAAATGGGGAAGTCTATTTGTTGGACTTCTTACTTGGAACAGTTGAATAACAAACATTAGGTACAATATCTTTGTGACTTTGCCATAGTTTAATCACTTATTGCAGTGGTTCACAACCTTTTCTTCCCCAAAGACCCTTTTACATATCTTTTTGGTCATGATCTGAGCTGAAGACGTTTGTTGGATAAGAGACAAAACGTCTTCAAAGAAAAATCAGAAAGTCCAGTTGCCTCTTGAAAAATACTGACTTGTTGAATTAGATTATATTAATTTCCTTCCAGGATTTCATAAATATTTATTTGACTATTGCAATAAATAATACAGTATATATGGGGCTGCTCATGAGTGTTGATTAATAGAATGTAAAGCAACTTATTAACCTAGATATCTGTGAGCACATTACACCAATCCTATTGGCCCAATACTGGTTTTCTATTGGCCTCTGGGCGCAGTTCAAAGTTCTGGTTTTAATCTATAAAGCTTCTTAATACTTGATACTTAGGCTCCTTCAAAAACACATGTTCCAACTGGAATTAACTTGTCGAATTGTATCTTGGGAAAAAGTGCTGTTGGTTATCCATAAAGTGAGAGAGTTAAGACCCAAAAAGTTTTTTTTAGTGGAAGGATTAAATTGATGGAATAGCTTCCCTTTAGAGATTTAACTTACATCTACATTGTTATTTTTCCAGAAACTTAAAAATAGAACTTTTATAAAAAGCAAATGGTGAATGATATATGCTATTTATTTTAACTATTTTATTAGTCATGAATTTATGTTGATAATATGTCGCAGGAATGCTTATTTAATTTGTTAGCTCCATCCATTTTTATTGTGGGTTTTTAAATTTATATGATTCTAATTTGTATTTCATGCTTTGTTGCAAATTGTTGAGAGTCAGACTGATTATAGTGCTCTAAAAATGTAAGGTAGATATGTACACACATAGAGACATACTATTATCTGCTTAATTAAAAAGATTTATACTGATCAGAATGGATGTTAATTTCCAAATAAATTGTTATGTCTGGTGGAAGAATATTGAACACTGATGTATTTTAACTGCCTATTTTTTTTTCATAGACTGAGACACTCTACTGAGACACTTGTTAGCTGCAGAAACACTACTCTCCAGATTAGCAAAACTAACGGGGACTTTTAAAAATGTCTATATTATCCATCTCACGCAGAAAAGTTTGAAGTAAAACTGATTCTGAATTTTGTTGCAAAAAGTGAAGTTCAAACAGAATATTTCTATCTCTTGGTCCCTTGATCAGTTTGAATCAATCCCACTCTCCGAGAAGGTTGAGATTTCATTGAAGACAAAACAACTTCCCCAAATTTTATCACCAAGTGACCTACATGTTTGCCATGTGTTACTAACTAGATGGACACACTGTATGACATTGGTGTTTCAGAGCATCCAATTTTCTTAGTTAAAAAAATATTGTCCAGAGATTTGGTCTTCCCTGACATATTACTGTGTTTCTGTTAAGCAATTATTTAAGGCCAGAGGCAAAAACCTAACAGGGTGAGAAGCAACAGTGAAATAACACTACAGAACACTTCATTGTTTTCAAGAAACTCATTTTCATATTAAAAAAAAAAAAACATTCCCCCCCCCATTGAGTCTGGGATAAATATAGAGTAGTTAAGGAGTTCAATCCAGAAACCTATCATAGAACATAGAATAACAGAGTTGGAAGGGATCTTGGAAGTCGTCTAATCCAACCCCCTGCGCAGGCAGGAGCAAATATTAGCCTCTACCTGGGATCAAACTTACAGTCTCCTGATTGTGAGGCAAGAGGTCCAGAAGTGGCTCTCAATCATCCATTCATGGATTTTTCAGTAGCAGAAGCACCAAAAGGCTACTGATTTAGGCTCATGAACATTTTTACAGGTATTACAGTAGTTTCTTGGAGGTAAATATTGTTCTATATTAACATACTTCAAATAGGCTATTCCTATTGGACAATAAATACCCGAAGTTGATTGGCTACTTTTCTCGATGCTGATTGGCCAATGATAGCAGGGGTATGGTTGGCCAATTCAAGCGGCGGGAAAAACAAGTAGCCATCATTGGACACTAGCTGTGAGCAGCTCTTTATAAAAAGAGCTGCCGCGGCTCCTGGTTAGATCGGACTTTAAGAACTAAATAAAAGAGCTGAAGTTACGCTGATCTCTGATTACTCTGAGTCTCATTCCCGCGAACCGAACACATATATTCCTTAGTGAACTTTTTTTCAAGAGAAATGGTGGGACTCATCTCTGGAGTAATGAGTCTGCCTATAGAGAGTGAGATGGACTGGTTGCTTTCGTGGTGTGGAGACAAATAACTTGGTGCTTAACTCCATTAAGACTGAGGAGCTTATCGTGGACCTATAGAAGGAATAGATCAGACATCTAGCCCTTGCTTATCAATGGAGACCAAGTGGACCAAGTGGCCAGTTTTAAGTTTCTGGTGTTAAAAAAAGAGGACCTGACCTAGGCATTCAAATTGCCAGCACCGGTCAAAAGAGCCCAAAAGATATTATATTACCTGAGACTTCTCAGGAAACAACAACTGAGAAA
This sequence comes from Laticauda laticaudata, assembly GCA_004320025.1. Lineage (NCBI taxonomy): Eukaryota > Metazoa > Chordata > Lepidosauria > Squamata > Elapidae > Laticauda > Laticauda laticaudata. Next base: position 43,508 of record BHFT01004035.1, on the reverse strand, counting down.
ACTCCTGGTGACCTACCGCTTGTACTATAGAGAGTATTTTAACTTACTGCACCTGTTGTTATGGTTTGCCAGTTACACAGTGGGAGATTAGGACAGCACTCCAGAGAGTTTAACATCATTGCAGAGGATCATTAAGGGTGGGGTCACACTGGCCGATGGATGCAAAACGTATGCAAAAAAGACAAGTGAATGAGCAAATTTTCGGGGGTGGCTCCAATCCATTGTCATCCCTCCAAAAAGTGGCAAAAATATGCCATACAGAAACGGAAAAGAAAGGAAAAGAACGGATGTGGGTAGTATGTAGCGGGGAATGTTAAAGGGATGTTCATAGGAAGCCTAGAGGATGTATATAGGATGCAAACCGTTCACTGCTTCATCTTTCTATTTCCGTGCTAACTAATGCTGTGTAGACGATCTGTGTACCTTTTGTTTCCCCCCCTCTTTCCGTTTTCAGCTGCAGTGGATGTGAGTTGCGAGGATGCCCGGAGGATACAGAGAGGAATAGCGGACGCTTAACGGATGAATAAACGGACATAGAACGTTATTGCTCGTATGTAAGGATTTACATCGTACACAGTGGAAAGTTCATCGCGCTCAAAAAGTTTTGTGCAGCTCAAAACTTCTTGAGCGGATTGAAATCTCAGTGGACGGATGCTCAAAGGATAGAGCGTATGAAAACGTATGCAGTGAGTACACAACGGATGCATAGCGTTTTCCAACGGATGGCAAGCGTTTTTCTTCTGTTTTACATCCTCTTTGCATCCATTGGTGCAGTGTGACATGGGCTTTAGTTGCCCTCTCTTCTCTTTGTAAAAGCTTTATAGTTCCCACTGCCTTAAGAAAGTTCAAAACTTCTTAAAGATCCATCTCATTCTGGACACCCTTTTTTTGAACTATTACAGAATATTAAAAACAAGCACAAATAGGCTGAAAAACAGCTTCTATCCCAGGGCAGTAACGATATTGAATTCTACTATATAGTGCAATATTAATGCAATATCAGGTTTTCAATTCAGTTGTATAGAATATGAAGGATGTTTTTGTGTTTTATTTTTATAGTTATAATGTACACAGAAGATGGCATTTAATTTTATTGTACGAGGTACAATGACAATAAAGTGAAGTAAATTAGAGGAAATAATTTCTGCCCTATCTTAACATCCAGCAAATTTCTCTCTTCATGCGAGTAGCATATTTAATCTCCTTTCCAGTTACGATCAAAATGTAACTGCATACATTATGAACCCAACAAATTCATGAATATAATATATATTATATTTCACACATTTGAGTGAGTTTGCTGTATAATAAATAACAATGCAAATGCTCTCCTGAACAATCTACTTCATTGTGGCACAAACCTGAAACATCAATACTATTTTGAAACAAATGTGTCAGGAATCATTCCTCCTAGCACAACAGGGGATTCAGGCACAGACTCTCAAGCTGATATTATGACTGATTCGCACATCTCTCTGAACAGTAATGTCCTTGGTTTGGATTAAATTTAACATGTTCTGTATATCTAGCTACGTTGCATCTGATGAAAATATTGTTGCAATGTATGAATTTAGAAACTGTCTCTCCATGGAGAACTAGCCCCGAAGTGTCTCATTTTAGAGTTTTGCATATAGGAAATTAGAATTGCACCTTTTTGCCTCCCTGATATTTAAACTTTATTTGATTATCTAAATAACAAAAAATGGTTCACGAACTTTGTAAGGGTCTACATGTGCATCACCAAAGCATATAAGAATAAGAAGCTATTGTAGAATCTACAAATCTCTTTATGTTTCTTTTGCTTGAGTCTTAACCACTACGCATCTCTAGTCATCTGGTAGTGAAAGTACAATAGCATTCCACAGTATCAGCATTGCAGTGAAATTTTAAAAGATAATGTATTGCCTTGAGAAATCTTTTAAAAGACTTTTGTGCATTAATAATACATAATCCAATTATTGTGTCATGTCCACAATGTCTTTGCTTTGATAAACTACAAGTCCCACAATATTTCACTTTTAGGTAAGACTTGTTAGGAAATAGTTCAACAAAACTGCAACACTTGGAGAGCCATAGATACCTATCCCTGACATGGGCAAATACACCTAGAAAGCACACATGGAACTGCCATTTTGTTAAAAAAAATACTACATAAAAAGGGTACTAAATAATGTGACGTGCTTGGAATATATGCTATACATAAATCCCTTTCCTTTCTTTATTTTTAGAAAGGTGAACATATCTGATGATTTGACATATTAAAAAGTACAAATCTGCGAATCATTATTTGGATCATTTCAACAGCTTAAATAATTTGAATTAGAAATATATAATTAGATTCAAACATACGTATATATAAAATATTCTATGTATACCACATTAATGCTAGTTAGATTCAAAATGTATTTTTTTAAAAAATCATTGAGAATTTTATTCAAAGCATATACAGAATTTAAATGTATTTTACTGTAATAGGTGTAAGGATTATCTCCATATTTTGTAGCTATTTTGACAACTTTCCAGTTGTTAGCTCAACAATTGACAGTATAATTTATGCAAATACAGTATGTGAATTTTTTAGAGTTAATCTAAGCATCACTGTGCTCTATGCCACTGAAAGCTTTTTTGTTTATTATTTGGTTATATAATCACCTATCTCACATATGTGACTTTTCTATTTTATTTACAATAAAATAGAAAAAAATAATAAGATAAAAACACATAGCAGCCAAGCTTTATAAAATAACCATCAAAAAAGTCATTATCACATTTCTGAGGCCCTGGGACCAGGCATCAAGCCAAGTTTTTAGGACCTTGCAAAAGGTCAGCTGGGTCAGGGTTAACCTAATGTCAGATGGAATGATTTTTCATAGGCAGATGCTACAGCATAAAAGGCTTTCCTTGGTTCCACCAGTCAACGCTCCTTAGCTGATAATACCTGGCACACATACACATACTACTGAACTGCGAGGGAGTGGTAACAATAGTTGGAGAGAGATGGACCATTTATAACAGGTGTACCATTTATAACTATGAATGACTTCAAAAGTAACTAACAATGAAATTAGTGGGTATAATTTTTTCCTGATAGAATTCCACACTTTAACCTTGATAATGTGCCTTTTAATTGTGTGTCCTCCTTTGTGTGTGTGAATCATAAATATCTATGAAGTTCATTCGCTGGATCAGCTCCTTTCAGTATTGATATACTGTTAAAAAATTTTATCAACTCTGTTATCACAAGAAGCTATTTGCTTTATGAAAAAAAATAAAATTTGGGAGAGTGAGGCACCTCAGTCCTTTGAATTGCATAACTTTTACAATTTAACTGTTGACTTTTTTAACCATTGCATATACATTTGCTGGCAATTTGTTGCCATTCTTGTAAAATCATTTTTGAAATTGTAATTGCAATTGCCATTTGGAACAAAATTAATCTTGGGTAACATATTCATTTTCATAATAAACAATTGACCTTAACCAAGATGACTTTAAATTCTTCCTCCTTTGAAGATTTCTTCTGACTTTTTGCCATAATTTAACATAGTTATTTGTATATATTTCTTGATTGTTACCTGCTAAATGCAGGTCTTTTTCCACTATTAAGTTGAAGTACTACCTACTCATCCTTGAATCTGTAGAAAAATTTCCAGCATGAAATTGGACATCTCCATTACTGACCCATATAATGCCTGCACTTGTACCTAATCATTTCTACCTTCCAGGCTGATCTCCAAAATAATGGATAACAATTCCTAATACATTTTGCACACCTGGCAGCTACCTTTGGGCAGTGTTGGGAAACTGGAACTCCTGAAGATAATTTCATTGATTCTTACTCATGGGGCAAGAGAAACCTCCCAACAAAAAAAAAATAAGATGCTGCCAAGGCATGTTTGTGAGTTTAGAAGCAAGGGGAGGAAAACCCTCAGACTATATGCTGTGTTTTGTCCTAGTAGATCCACACATCCTGGATTGGGGGGTGGGAGAGGGAGAGAGAACCTATAATTCTTCAGCTGAAATCATATTTTCATAAATTCAAACTTATTTAGTAAGTTGTTATTACTTTTCATAACTTGAAATATAAATTTGAGAAATAGGTTAATATATTTTGTGAAATGAATAAAGTTAATTGTGGCAATTATTACTAATTTCAGTATTTTTCTCTTTTCTAAATTCTTAGCTTATGACAGTATCAATGAAATATTTGCTTGATATTTTACATCCCAAATGTTTATAAGATATTTTATATCCAAAATGTTCATAAAATGTTCCCAGAATGTTCATAAGGGAATTGGAAACAATCAGTGGTGGGATTCAATTTTTTGTACTACCGTTCTGTGGGTGTGGCTTGGTGGGTGTGGCAAGGGAAAGATACTGCAAACTCTCCAGTCAGAGGTGCATAAACGGTCAAGAGACTTGATGAGTTTTAAAGACGATGGCCAAGAGGTCTTGACCAGTCAATCTGCTGAATACCAGCTCTTCAAACAATCATTCTTTAAAAGAGTTTGTAACATTTGTCAGTATCAGATATTCAAATAACAGAAATAATATTTGTCACAATCACCATCATAATTTAACCATTTGTTTTTTAAATTAATAACTCTCTGTTGTATAGAAAGTATTTTATGATCTGCATAGTAATATTTGTCTCTTTGGTCCATTGATCTAAATTGCAATAAAGGGATTCTTCTTCAAAAATAATCCTTTTAAGAGTATAGTGAGGAAAACAGATTAGCTTAATCTGTGAGAGGAAAAGAATAAAGCTCATGAGTAAGAGAAGAACAGCAAAAGAAATATTCCCCATGTGGGAGATCAGGTGACCTTTTTTCCAAACTTAAAATATAGCAAGAAGTTTGATTTTTTTTTAAATGGCACTTTCCAACTCATATAACAAACACACACACACAGAGAGAGAGAGAGAGAGAGAGAGAGAGAGAGAGAGAGAATGTGTGTGTGTGTGTGAGTGACATTTATTTACATTTCTTATAACGAACAAGCTTCAATGAAGTCTGGGAAGTGTGTGAAATTAATATATATATATAGAAACAGACAAGTTGTAAACCACACAGATTTAAATTATCTATAAATGATACAAATGAAACAAAACAACATCCCCTTCTTCCAAATAATAATAATAATACATAAATCGGGAGCAAAATCAGGTTTTCAAAGCTTTCCATATTCATACTGTTAGGAGGGAAGGCACTGGCCTTATTTCTGAAAGGATGCTTCCCAGAGGACACGACGGAGAAGGCATACTTCCTTGGGCCCAGCAAGAAGCTTCAATAGAAGGAAACCATAACACACCCACACTGCCAAAATAAAAAGGGACTAGTAAAAAGAATTGGAGATAACTCAAATATGCCACAGAGAGAGCTTATTACCTTTAATATGAGAGAGAGAGAGCTCTTTTTTTGTATATTTCGCTCCAGTTTCCTTCAGATGTTTTTCTGTTTTTCTGTTATCTTTACAACAACCCTGTAAATTATTTTGGTTTGAGGCCCTGCATGGCTGAGTTAATGCTAAACATCTAACCTTGAATGAGCAAAAACTATAGCAATTCCGGGATTTCTTCCTGTTATTTCCAATTCTTATTTTGTATCAAAACTGAATGGTGTTATCCATTCATGAGTCTGAAACATGCAATTGTTTGAATCTTCTTGCTGCACTGTCCTTCAACACATCACCAGTCATTGAGAAGAATGAGTCAAACCAACTTCAATGGGAATGAGGTACATCTGACACTAGGTCTCTACTAGGAATCTCTAGGTTGCTCTGATTTTGTTCCTAGCCCCAAGCCCTAAAAATATTTAAAGGAATAAGAATCATGAATGGGACTAATGTGGGGAAGTTTTATTTTCAATGTAGTATCCTTGCTCTCCCTCATTGTAGTGCCTAGAAAATAACAAGGAATATCAAACTAGGACTTTTTTCACTTTCAGACATCTGATTCAATTTTCCATCCTTTACCAGAAGAAATCTTTACTGGATCCCCTAACATTTGTGATTCGTGATAACATTTTTTTTTACTTTTTGCTATATTAGGAAAATTAAGAAATTGTTCAAAGGCTATTTAAACAAACAAAAATCAACAGATGCTTTACCTATCCAAATTACACAATAGTTACTAAACCAGCTTTAGGAAAACACAATGAGAGTGCTGGTTGGATATTAATCATCTGTTCTATCTGAGTTCATGTTTGTAAATGGAATTAGTCCCACAGTCAAGGTGGCAATAATTTATCTCTTCCTCATACCAAACAAAGTGAAATCTATTATTCTAGTCTTTTAGCAAGAAGAGAAATATCCAATCATTCCTCTTAAACTTTGTGGGGGGCAATCTAAAAGATTTGGCTAAAGAATGTGAGGTATTATATTTCAGCAATCAGTTATGATTCTAGTTTTTCTGATACATAATTCTAAACAAAACAGATTTAATTCATGGAAACAATTCCTTTTAAATATTTAAGAAAATTCTGGGAATACTGGGGAAAATAAGACATAACTTTTAGAATAAAATAAAATTAAGATAATATATTTATGAGGACTTGCAAAAAAGATTGCAGCATGTTAAAGCCACCTAGAGTCATCTTGCAGCAAGATGGCCAGCAAAGAAAGTAAATCAATCAATCCTCCAAACTCTGGAGATCTTCTGAATACTTTCTCAGGCAGTACATTAGAGTTGTGGTGGTGCAGTGGTTAGAATGCAATACTGCAGGCTAACTTCCTGTTCACTCCAGGAGTTTGATTCTGAGCTCGAGGCTCAAGGTTGACTCAGCCTTCCATCCTCCTGAGGTCAATAAAATGAGGACCCAGATTGTTGGGGACAGTATGCAGGCCCTGTAAACTGTTTAGAGAAGGCTGTAAAACACTGTAAAGCTGTATATAAGTTTTAAGTGCTATTGCTGTTAGAACAGACGGAAAAGTTAACAGAATGTAATCTCAGTGTAAAACAATAAGTACTGTATCTAACATTATGGTTAGGCAGCAAAGAATGCACTTTTGTTAGATTTAAACTCTGTTTATACCAAGGGTACAGAAAATAAAAAATTGAGCATATGCAAGAGCCACATACTTTACAAGTGAAATGAATACATAGTATGGTGGCATTGAAATTGAAATATAATTTTCTAAACATTTTAATATATTATTCTAGTTAATTCTGATGACAGGTAGTTTTTAAGATTTGCCTGTTTATTTTTCCTTAGACTGAAAAGTAGGATTGTGGAAGGATGTTCAAATTAACATTCTACTTCTGAGCCTCTATATCTCAAAGGAGCCAGAGTAAGACCTGGAGAATCACTTGGTATTTTTTCTAGTTAAAATCCAAGGGGAAAAAATACAAATAAACAGCGATAAATGGGATGTTTTATGTGTTCCATTTCAAGCATATATATAAACAAATAAACAGCATTTATTTTATAGAATCATTTTGTAAGACACACACACACACATGTATGTGTGTGCTTAAAAGGAATATAATATGAAAGGGAGTTTTCTTAGTACCCACCAAATAATTATGCATAATTATTCCTTTGAATATCATTCATATATATAACAGCAAATTTAAAACAGAAATGGCTGTGAAAGCCTGACACACATAACAAAAACGAACCCAATACACGATGGTATTGATGGTGTATGATGGCTGATGAGATTCTGCTGAAACGTCGCCACAACTTTAAAAGCACAACTATAAAGACCTGAGAAAATACCCGAACAAAGCTGAATACCATACATATAAATACCCACAAAAACTTCATTTATTGACTTTTTGATCACTCTTTTATATTTTTCTCTTGGGATCTTATTTCTCTTTCTACCATTTTTATACTAACTCTGATTTACCCCTTGTCTCCTTCTGCCGCATTATTTGAGCCCCTATCCATAATCCTTTCATTATTTTTGGGAGGCTTCCCCCTCCCCCACCATTCTATTGTAAACTCTTAAAGAATTATCTATTTGATTCATACTTATGATTCTTGTCTCTTCAATGTCAGTACTCTTGGATTGGCTTTATCCCACAGTTCCTCCTTGGTCTGCATGTTCAGTCATAGAATCATGTATTTGGAAGGTCCCATTTATATTACTGAGTTCAAGCCTGTTTTCCATAGAAAGTATGATCTATTTTCATGCTATTCAAGCTCTTACAGCAGATCATCAAAACTGTTATCCGTCAAAAATAAGAAATCATTGTATCAAAAGAAGGAAGAGGAAGTGTGTAAGATTGTGCCACTAAATTTCTTGAAGAGATGCTATAATTAGTGCATCAAATGTCTTTGCATATAATGTATCATAGTAACTTAACTGTTCTATAACTTTACATAATTTTAATAAATAAACCAACAAATAGCTTTTTCACTTTATTTGCTATTTCACCCAGACTTTAAATTGATTGAAAGAAACAGATCAACACATAAACATATCTATCAATCTTATTAATCTTAAGTGTAAAGTTATTAATATATTGAACTTTCTGAGCATGGCCATTCTGTGGTGAAAGACCCAAGTGTATTTGCTTCTCAAAAATATACCCATAGGAATGTGAACTAAGCTCTCTATGAATATGAATGAAAATGTAAAATTTAGTTCATTCTTTCATTAAAATAAGCACTGAAGAAATTGCATGAATCGACTGTATAGATGGGCAATCCAAGTTCTAATCCTAAGGGTCAATCTTAAAGAGGAAACAAAAAAGATGTTTGTAGTCTTAACTGTACATAGAATTGCAAACATATTGTCATCCAACTAAGGTGTTAGTCAACTAAATAAAATTTTCCCCTCTTTAGTACATTCTAATATTATTCTTTGATTTTAATATTGGGGAAGCAAGATGTTCTATCCACAGAAAAAAGAAATTTGGCAGAAAACAAACAGTCAACATTCATAAAAATACAGGAAACCTGAGCAAGTAGCAACCATGAAATAATTTGTTATTTGGAGGCAATTACACATCCAAATGTCTTAGATTTTGACAATATTGTAAGATATAAAGATGAAATCTTTACATCAAAATGGAGATTTAAAGGCTAGGAATCAAATACAAATTCTATCTGCCCTATTCGCAGATACAATCGCATTACAAAAAAGATTTGTAATTTGGCTTTAACATGACCTACCAAGAATTAGATAAAATTTGGCAAGGAGAGGAAAGGAAGATTATGAGTAAAATATATAAATATCTATTGGATTATAAACAAAAAAAATAAACAGTCAAGGAGTGTATGATAACTTGGGCAAAAAATGTGGACCACAATATTGAATAGACAAGCGGGAACATATTTGGGAAAGTTTGATGTTTAATTGATACAGTCGGAGCATATTTCTCTTGGAGATATTTTACCACATTCGTTGGCACTTGCCACCCGTGAGACTGGCTAAGATGTTCCCGAACCTTCCCCCAAACTGTTGGAAGTGTAACTGTGTCCAGGGAACATATTTTCATATGTGGTGGACCTGTCCATTTGCACAAAGGTTTTGGAAAAATATCAAAAATTGAATTTTAAATATAACTAAACAAGAAGTAAAACTTGAACCTGAAATTTTCTTGTTGGATATGATAGATTCAAAAATGGAAAAAAAATGCCAATATCTAATTTTACACATTATAACGGCAGCTAGAATAAGCTATGCACAAAATTGGAAATTTTCTACCACCCCTTCAGAGGAGATGGTCATCAAAAAAATTCACGACTGCGCAGAGATGGATAGCCTAACTAAACTACTAAAAAATAACCAAGATAGTGATTACTACAAAACATGGAATTGCTAGTATGAATGGTTAAAGAAAAGGCAATATTTGACAACTGGATAAGTTATGAAGTTATTGAAGATGTGCATTTAATCATAAAGCATTTTGTGAAACTAAAACATGGAAAGAACAAAGAAGGTATTGTAACAAGGCAGATCACATCATTGTTAAAAAATGTGTAACCATTGCTCAACTTTCGCTGCAAAATGTATATATGTATATATATCTCTTTATATGTTTGTTTTTTAAATGTTTTAAATGTATGATTCTTAAATAAACTTTATTTTAAAATATTTTTTAAAAAATAAAAAAAGAAATAATTTATTGTTAAATAGTAGCAAATTCAACATCAAGAGCAAATACTGTGCCAGTTTATTCATTTTCTTTGATATCTAGACCAACTTAATAGTGCTTAGCTACAGTTTTGGAAGACATTGTAGAATAATGCAAATACTGGTTCTATAATAACAAACTCTTACTATTTTTTTATGCAAGCAACAAGTTTAAGCGCTTAAGATTATTTCTGGCCCTGCTCATAAATATTTTCACACAGAGACTTACAGAGACTTACAGAAGTCTCTGTCTTGACACAGGAAATTCCCAGCAGTTATAAAGACAAAGATAATTTATCAAGTTACAATATTTTCCAACTTGTATCCTCATCATCTTGTATAACCCATTATGCAAGTCCTCACTGACTTAAGTGCTTATATAATTCTCTTTGGGGATTTAATTCTTGCTATGTTCAAAAATACATATTCAGCATTCCAAAAGTAAAAATAATATAACGTTTACATATAATGTTGTGTTTAATGTTGCAAGCTGCCCAGAATCACTTCAAGGTGAGATGAGCAGCAAAGAAATCTAATAAATAAATAAATAAATTCAGGAAGGATCTCAAATCGGATTTCTAATAGTCTTCTTCCCTTGCAAATTTCTTATGAAATTTGATTAGTCAGCCAGACCATTCATAAGGCAACAGCAATTTATCACCTGCAGATGAACATAGTTCACCTAAGATCCTAAGTATAATCAGTTTATCTTGTAGTCCAATTGAAAGGCAGTAGCAGCACCCTAATAACATTCATTCTTAACTGGTGTGGTAGCTGGACAATTTGTTGAGATCACATGGATTCTCTCTCACAGATCAACCCAGACAAATTCACAAATTGTCTATATTACTAATTTCTTTCAGGACATAAAGTGTTTTCAAGATTGTTTTTTTCACTTAAAAAACTAGCGTGTGTTCAAGAATGTGATCATATTTGATGTGTATCTGTGAAAAAACAGTTTAGTTTTAATTTTTTCTCCTGAGAAGTCATGTAGTATTCCTTATTAATGGAAGAAAATAATCTGAAAGATTATACTGCAGCTGTTACTAATGCAGCTTATCCTTTTTATAAGCTACTGAACAGTTCAGTTCACTCTAGCTCCTTGACTGACTGTTGCATTTCATCTTATCCCATGAAAGTTCTGATATTTTATTTAGCAATATATTTCCTCAATGCTAAAAAGGAAGCAATGAGGCCATCTTGTATTTCCTAGCTTACATTTCTTACCTTACATTTTTGGGGGCCAGATTTCAAAGAAGTGTTAGAAAACTAAACTGCTGCCAGGAACCTCCATTTCAGGATATGATTGTCAAATGCAGCTTGGACCTTGCTAATATGGCAACAAGATAAAAGACTTTTTTCATGTATGTATAAAAAACATACATCCAACAGTAACAACAACAAAAAGAACAAATGTGTACATAAAAGGTAAAGAAAGAAAAAAGAAATGACCCAAACATTAAACATATAAAAACCCATTCTGACTGGATGCTGAAAAGAATAATAAAAAAATCTTATAAATTCTCCTCCCCTTACATAATGGGTCTGTATCTTATGTAAGATAAAATACTCTTCTAGTTTTCCTGAATTTATCTTATAGGTGCTTCCAGCATGTTGCCACCATGCTAGTCACTTCCTGCCAAAAGTACATAACCCTTACATTGATAGGACTAGTATTGATGATACTACACCTAGTTAGGGTAATGAAACACCTGCAAGGAAACAAGCAAGCTCAGAGTGCACCAAGGGTCTCTCAATTCAACCCTAAACTACAAATATTTTCCTTTATTAGTACACAATCCACTTGATTCACAGTTGAAATTGATATGGAAAAAAATGTGTTTGAATATGGAAAATGTTGTAAAGTTAAAAGAATTACAATGTGTAGTAATTCTTTAAATGAATTTAAAAAGAAGTATGACCACATTTAGGAATTTTTTTTCAAGATTGAAAATCTTTTAGAGACCAGTTTGGAAACTGATTTTTCCCAGCTTGTCAAATAATAAACATCTCTGAAGATATTTGTGGAAAAGATAAATCTAATACATTATCAGTCTAATCAGAATTGAGAAATATAGGTATTCAACAAAATATATAAGACAAGCACATTTTTAATGAGTGATAGTAGTTAATATTACCCATCAAATTAATATAAAACTTACACTTCAATTTCCCTACAAAATTAACTCACAAATATCTTTAATAAAAAAAAACCCCCCCCCCCGCAGGTGCTTATCTTTAAATGTCAGATCAGGGTTGTAGAAATCCATTCAACCTCTAGATGGCAGCACAGAGATGCAAACATTTATAACCCGTTGCTGCTGCCATCTCTATGTAGTCCTTGAGTTGTGACTAAAATGGATCCTGCCCATTACATCAAGATGAACATTAAAAGATTAAAACATCTCAAGTAACAACCAATCATCCCTGCTGTTCCCCATGCAATCGTTAAAGGAACTTGTGGAACATTAAGTGGAGTATAGGGTGGCTCAAGGGTGGAGGATATCCTGGGAGGCCTACTTGCCTTCGGCCTCCTCTACCCCCTGAGATACCCCATGTTCTGCTTCCTGCCTTTTCTGATCCCACATGCTACTCCCCACCAATTGCTCACTTACCTTTTAATGTAGTCCTCCTTTTGGAAGCTCCATTGCATTGTGAATGAGAGCAAGTGCTCTGTCCCGGGGTGGAATTCTACCAGTTTGCACCTATTCGCTAGAACCGGTTGTTAATATTCTAAGCAGTTTGGAGAACTTGTTGTTAGAAGAAATGACTGGCCTAATCCTGTAAGGAAATCAGGAAGGAAACATTCTGGTGTTGCTTACAGAAACTGCCTCTCCATTAACCCTTATTACATTCTTGGCAAGACTAGACTTCCTGTCTCTGGAACTTCTCTGGAGTTTTTTTTCCCTCCTTTGCTGGTACTTTGCTTGTGTGGAGTGACCATTCAAAGTTACAATGGCACTGAAAAAAGTGACTTATGACCATTTTTCACACTTACGACTGTTGCAGCATCCCCATAGTCATGAGAGGCCAGGCGAGGAGATGCGTGCTTCAATGTGGGTAATATTGAGTTGGCCCCATCCAGCCAATAACATGACCACCAAACCACATCCATCCAGTCACATGACCACCAAGTCACGTTTACCACCTAAGCCATGCCCACAGAACCGATTGTTAAAAAATTTGAATCTCAACCCTGGCACTGTCCCTTGGTGTTCCTTGATGACATAACTGCAGCCCAGAACCAAGTACCATTTCAGAGTAGTAATTAATTGTTGGTTCTTCAAAATGAAATTTGTTTCTGAAAGGAAAGGAGGAATATGGCTTACGGAAAGGGAGCTTGTTCTTCTTCCGCAGTACCTCCCATTGGCTCACATGCATACACCCTGCACAGCTGACAGTTTTACCAGCAAAAACAATAGGGAAGGAAAGCATTGGGAACATCTGCCTTTCCTAGTTCCTTTGTTGCCCTTCTTTCTGCCAAGGTGGGCCTGCCTTCCTGGGGCAAAACAAGGATCAGTTCCCAGGCTTTCAGAACTATCTGTTCCAATCATCTCACTGTTGGAAGACTTCAAACGTTTTCCTGGCTTTTGCTAAAGTCCTTTCATACAAAGGCAGCAGCATCAGGACAGAAAGTTTTCCTAAAACCTTCCTCTTGTTAAATCTTCTTCCTTTCCCCAGAAAGCAACATTTCTTCAATAAAGAAAACAATAAATAAAAAAGCAAGGGTTGGCTTCCCAAAGGACAAGGTTTGCAATCTCTGATGATGCTGATCTGAGTGGAAAACTCCAAAAACAGACACCATTTCCATAGGAAATTGTTGGAAGGTTGAAAATGATGACTGCTTTCAGGAGGCATGGGGACCAGGCCCAAATGCTGCAGGGTCCTCGCAGGGTAGAGTGAGGGGGGGGGCGAGAGATAAGGGAGCACTACAGCATGTACAGTTATGACATTAAAAGACCTCAGGGTGTTGCAACCATCATCATTTTGAAAAGGGTCATATGTAATTTGGGGGAGTCTGTCACAATTCTAAATGATCATTAAGTGACCTATCACTGGGGTCACCAACCTTTTGGACCTCAGGGACCACCAAACTCATAATTTTAAATCCTATGGGCCACTAATATGAATTTTGACTGATGGTGGCTTGCTGACGTTTTCCTAAGATCTCTGCAGAAAGCAGCAGAGACCCTGGGAAAATACAAAAAAAAGTCTGCAGGAAAATTCCCCACCCTATTTTCCTACCAATTAATCATTCTTTATTCGGGGTCACAGGATACCTTCTCCAGCTCCATTCTCAGGAGGAGAGAGACAGAGACAGAGACTTTTGGCTTCCTGCAAGGAAAGCAGCAGAAGCAGCAGAAGCAGCAGAGGTCTTTCTTTCTCTCCCCCAAACTCTACCAGAAATGAGTCTTTGTGAGACCTGTGATGCCAGTTTTGCCTCTTGGAACAGGATGCCTTGCCAAAGACTCATTTCTGGCGGAGTTAGGGGAGAGAAAGAAAGATTTTTGCTGCTTTCCTTGCATGCAGCCAAAAGCTGAAGCAGAAAGAAGCAGCCTGGTGGCCAGGTCAGGCACATGGGGCATATGGGGCAAGTCCCCCCTCCGACCTTTCCCCCCTTTCCTCACTATCTTGTGTTGTTCACAATGCAAGCGACGTAAGCCTTGTGTTCCCATGGGGCATGGGGGTGGTATAGCTTGTGTTCCCATGCAACCTGGATTGATTGCTTTGAGGGTTGCTTAGGAGGTGACATTTCTCTGCAGAGCACCAAAATTTTCTCGTGGACCACCAGTGGTCCCTGGCCCACTGGTTGGCAACCACTGACCTATCGTATTTCAACAACTAGTTTTCTGGATTTGTCCTTAACTTCCTTTATGGAGTATCCCAAACTCCCTGTAAGGTTATTAAAGGCCCTGTCCCACTGGCCGACGGACGCAAAACGTATGCATAAAGGACACAGCGGATGAGCAAAATTTCGGGGGTGGCTCCATCCATTGTCATCCGCTCCAAAAAGTGGCAAAAACAGAATGGAAAAGAACAGACGTGGGTAGAATGTAGCGGAGATGTTAAATGGATGTTCATAGGAAGCCTAGCAGATGTATATTGGATGCAAACCGTTCACTGCGCATCCTTTCTATTTCTGTGCTACTAATGCTGTGTAGACGTTCCGTGTACCTTTTGTTTCCTCCCTCTTTCCGTTTTCAGCTGCAACGGATGTGAGTTGCGAGGATGCCCAGAGGATGCAGAGAGGATACAGCGGACGTTTAACGGATGATAAACGGACATAGAACATTTGTTGCTCGGATGTCATGGATTTACATCATACACAGCAGAAAGTTCATCCGTTCACAAAGTTTTGTGCAGCTCAAAACTTCTTGGGTGGATGAAATCTCAGTGGACGGATGCTCGAGGGATAGAGCATATGAAACACGAATGCAGTGAGTACACAACGGATGCATCGCATTTTCCAACGGATGGCAAGCTTTTTTTAACGTTTTTACATCCTCTTTGCATCCGTTGGTGCAGTGGGACAGGGGCTTTAGCTTTAGTGTTTACTTCTTACAACACTACATGTTATTCTTACATTGGTCTTTATTTCATTTTCACACTAACGTGTCCAACATTTTAAATTCTCAAAGTTATTTTGTTAATGAACAAAGAAAAATCATAACCTCATAACATTATACAACCTGCTTCTTTTCTCATCTACAGTTTTATTTCATAGTCAGGTCACAAAAAATATATTATTTAAGTGTCATTGATTTATGCAAAATTATAAAAAATAATGCTGTGTAGGAAAAGCCTTCAGCAGTAAAATCTGGCCTTGAACTGAACAGCTCAATTTACTCTGTTATAGCATGTCTTGTGTCCTGGGAATATGTAGCTTCTAGGTATCAAATTAGATAAATGAACACATGCCAAATGTTGTTCCCAGGTGACTGAACATGACATAGATTTTCTTTCAAAGTGTAATGTTACTACAGACTTTCCCAGTCTGTGCATAATTGAGTATAGTGTATGTGTATAATAGTACACCCACAAACATATAAATGCTCATACCTTTATACAATACAGATGAAGAGATTTTAATTATGTACCAAATATGAAAATAATGCACTCAACATTTACACAAAATAGCTAACAGATTTGGACAAGTAGCACATGAAATGACTCCTGAAATGCTATCTTAATTTTATACTTAAGGATAATTTGTCTTTGTCATGACATCCTGTGTCTTTTTTACAATGCCAAGCAGAACATTGGATATGCTCTTACTGTCTTTGAGTACCACAATTGCTCAATGATGCATGTAAGGAGAGGAAAGGAGAGGAGACGTTAAAATGAATATGAGTTTGAGCTCATGAATATGAGCTTCTTGAACAAGATTAGACCACCCACAATCCACATGTATTTCCATGCATGTGGATTGTGGATGGTCTAATCTTGTTCTAAAAGCTCACATTTATTTGATGTCCCCTCTCCTTTCTTTATTTGGACTTTCAGTGTGTGTAAAGTTAGAGACCGTTTCACTCCTTAGGTAAGAGTTACATCTCATTCTGATAAAGAATCGTAGCACTTACCAAATCAATTAACATACTGTATGCAGAAAAACAAACAAACACAGTTTTAGGTCTTTGTGTGGGGAAAGAGCAGAGAAAGTAAGTAAGAGTTTTGGTACCATGCCTATTAATCAGTGTCATATTTGAAAGCTACTTCATGGAATACTTGTATTGTAATCTTAAATTTCTTGTTAATAAATATTATTATTTAGTGCTCTTAAATTCTCATTCCTTAGATTAAATAACTATTTTTAGTTCAGAAAACAAAGAACAAAGTCTGGCCTCTTAAGAATCCCCAAATTAAAACATTGCAATATTTTGGAATGTTTAGAAAACTTTGGATATATTAACCATAGAGTAAAACAAAGAAAATGATTTTGACACAATGAAAAGACAGTTTCTTGGTGTATGATTTTAGTCTGATATTTTTTCTCTCTGCTTATAAACTATTAGCATCATGGAAAGATTTATCAATAATGAGAGTTTAATGCTTTATTTTATATACAGTAAAACAAGTTAAAATTTAAAAGCTGTATTATCCATTGGTGCTTTTCAAAATAGGTTGACTTTTATTTATGAATATTTATTTAAATATTTGTTTCAAATATTTGGCCTGTATTTTGAACTATGTAATTGAACAGTACATAGAAGTTTCAGAGACACACAGTTTCCTCTTCAAGCTCCTTCATGTTATCCATCCAGCTTTCATTTCTTTAAACTACATTTAAAACAACTTTTTATCTCAATTTCTTTTGTATGTTTACATCATATCTTTTGAACTGTGAGTTTACAGGCCCAATTTTTTTACATTGGTTCCATGTATACTGTTTAATTAATCCATTTTGTTATTTTGGGAGAATACAAATGGCAGAACAAATAAATACGAACAAATTAAATAATACATATCCATGCATTTCTCTTTTCAGCCATCAGTATTTATCAAAAACTTACAGCTTTTACAAAATGACTGTGTGTATAGACGCATTTTCCATGGATTAAATTACCCAGAGATTTTTAACAACAAAAAGGAAAGGTATTGGCCTATTCTGTGGATGAACAGTTCATTCAGAAATTGTCATAAATTCTGCATTGTCAGATAGTTCCATTATAAAGTACTTCTATGAATGAGTGATAGTAACATTGATATTCTTGACTTCATCGTTGAATCATCTCTGTCATTTATTGGCTGTGGTACTGTGCCGATATTTTAAAGTTGGATGGGGTATGAGAGAATTCTGGATTTATAATAGCTAGATTGCCCAGGTACAGGATGGACTACTTGCAAGTGACATGTACATCACAATGTGAATAAGCAGTGATTGCTCTCCAATAAAAGAACAGATTATACTTGCAGAGCTGGTACATGCAAGTCCCTGTATAGATGAGAGCTCAAACATCTAATCAATCAGGATTCCTTCCCACATCGTTCCCATATTTGCACAAATATACAATATGCAAAAAGTTGGATTGGATTCTAGATATAATTCATTAAGCCATGATGTAGTTTGTTTGGTTTCATTTGTAGCAGGAGACTATCCATTAGGCACATGATGTTTTACGGTTTAGTAGGTTGGATGAATCTGATGACTGTTTGTGGTGAAACAACTGAAAACACCTTCTTTGAGACAAGAGGCCAGCCTGCCATTTCTTAAGAAAGCAGCAGTGTAACCCCTCCTCAAGAGGCCACGGCTGGACAAAATTTATTCAGTTTCCAACTCCCTGTTTTGGGAAGCTTGTAGAAATCTGGTTGCACAGCACTTCCTGAGGATTTTGAAAGAAGCAGATTATGTGGCCCACTTTCAGTTATAGTTTCAGAGTAGGTATAGGACCCAGGCTGGAATTATTAATTTCAGCATTAATCGCACTCTTGAATGACCTGTCCTAAGGTTTGCCTACTACTACTATCACTACACAAGAGCAGGATGGGGTTGATATCATCAGTCAAAGTAATTTTCTGGATCAGTTCCAGGAGTTGAGGATGGGTAGCAAGATGTTGTATGGCTTTTCCTTCTTCCTCTGGGGTTGGTTCAAGTCACTGTGGTTGAGGGAGAGGGGGGAAAGAGGTCCAATTTGCTGTCCCTCCTTTGGCTTTCTCTTCTTCTGCAGACTTAAGTAAGCCAAGGTTTGGGTGTAGGGTATCATTTCAGCTTATATGTCCACCCAGGGTAATCTGAGTGATATTATGGAGATTGTGTCTCAATGACTGGAAGGCCTGGAGGAAACAGGCCAAACAAATCAAATCAGTTCTATCCAAACAAATCAAAGTTAGTTTGGGTGTTTGAACATCCTGGCTGCAGGGATCTTATATCTTTAGTTCTGAATGGTGTGGCACTTCCTCAGTCAGAAATGTTATAATGTTATATGGGAATAAGTTTGGGAATAGGCTGGAAGAGTCATGGCCAGAAGAATGGTCAGACCAAAGGCAGTTTAGTCCTTAAAAGAAAAGTGGATGTGGCAAATGTCTCAAAAAGGACATTCCATAATTTTTTGGCCTGTAAAGACAAAGGGAGAGAAAAGGACTTTCAGATTTGCAAGATTCTGTTAATGTAACATTCCAATTAAGTAGGATTAGTTCATCTAATTGTGCTTCTTATCTGTACAACTTCAATAGGCTGACAGCTGGTGCATAGTCTGAGGGTCATCCTGGACTTGCAGTTCCTGCTTGAACAGCAGGAGGGTCTTCAGGTTAGGTATCAAGGGCCTTTCTCACATCACTCAGGTCCTTGTGACCTCCAAGAACATATTCTGCATGAGGTTTTCCTTGAAGAACATTCTGAAGCTGGTGCAGAATGTGATGCTATTAACATATAATAGAGCCAACACTCGGCACACATAACACCATTGCTCTGCATACAACATTTGTTCCCAGTATGCTCCAGGTACAATTCAAGGTACAGTTAGTCACATTTCAAACCCTTTATGGCTTGGTTAGTCAGGTTCAGTGGTTGTATTCAGCTGGTTTGCAATAGATCGGGCGAACCAGTGGCAAGAATTTGGCATGGGTCGCCAAACCAGTTGTACTGGCTGGCCATGCCCCCCACCTGGTCGCCCTCCTGCCATATGCTCACTCACCCCATCCACCTGCCTGACATTCGCCTAAAGTATTTCTTTTTTTCCCTCTGATAATCAACTGTAAATAAGATCAGCTGTGCCAGGATTCCCCTTGCTGAGACCCAGGAAGGCAAAAAATGGAGGGAGGAGCTCAGCCCCCCTGCCACTTTTTGCCTTCCAGATCCCCCGAAGAACCTTAGGGACCTCCCAGAAGCTTCTCTGAGGCTAGGAAGCTCCCAAAACGGAGCTTGGAGGGGTGCTGCATGCCCCTCCCATGCTCTGCTCCTTTTCTCCCAGAGTCCCAGAGGAGCCTTGGGGGAGCAAAAATGCTCCCCCAGAGGCTTCTCTGAGTCTAGGAAACTCCCAAAAATGGGTGGGGGCTGCAAAAAATAAGCCATGCTCACCCAATCATATGGCTACACCCACCAAGCCATGCCCACAGAACCGGTAGTAAAAGATTTTGAATACCACCACTGGTGAGGTTATTTATGGGACCATCTTTTCCTAGTTGTTCCTATTCATCCTATCTGATCCAGATACATAAGCTATCAAGAGTTGCTGTGGTCCCAGAAGGAGAGCCTGGAACCTTCCTCTGGAACAACATCCTGACAGAGATCATATTGACCTGTTAGCCTCAAAGTCCAAGTTCTTTGCACAAACTTGAATCATGTATTTGACATAATGGTTACATAAATAAATGGAATAAGGATTAGATTATTATACATAGGGGAGACACAGTGGTGGGATTCAAATATTTTACCATCAGATCTGTGGATGTGGCCTGGTGGGCATGGTGTGGCTTGGTTGATTTAGCAGGGGAAGGATACTGTAAAATCTCCATTCCCATCCCACCTCACTAACCTGCTTTCCAGCTTCATTCTCCTGTGCAGGAAAACAAAAGAAGACCCAGACAATCAACTGGGACTCAGAAAGCAGAGGATAGACAGGACGGGCCCAGTCAGAGGTAGTTTTTGCCAGTTTTCTGAACTACTCAAAATTTCCACTGATGGGTTCTCCAGAACTGGTCAGAACCTGCTGAATATCACCTCTGAGACACACTGCAATCAGAAACATCATGTGTGTGTGTGTGTGTGTGTATCTATCTATCTCTATCTCTATCTATCATCTATCTATCTGTCTGTCTGTCTATCTATCTATCTATCTATCTATCTATCTATCTATCTATCTATCTATAAGACATTAAAATCTATGCATGATCTACTAATACTGAATTAGTTTGTTCCCCAACACTATTTTGTGGTTCATGCTAGGTAAGCTCAAGAAGAATTCTCAAAGCCTTTTAAACTTTTAGTGATTCCTCCCTATCACCAGAAATCTAAAATGGACTGACCTGCAATGAGTTCTAAAATTAGGAAAAAAAACCATAATGTTTTGTTATTTTTTTCATTATTATTATTAATTAAAGGATGTATCTATTCTTTAACAGTTGATGTGTTTTCATTTGGTTTGTTTCCACTTATATTAACACTGTAGCTTAAATGTTCAATTATATCTGTGTATATAAGCCCTATTAAATTCAAATGAATCCTTAAGTACCTAACCACAATATTAGTTCCAGTGCAATTTTCTAAGAATGTGAAGGTTTTTGGAGACTGTTAGGCAAGATTTTTTTGTACTGGCCATGAAAATATCTATTATATCTTTCACCGCAGAACTATTCTTTCTTGGTCTTTCTAACTTGCATTTAGCCACAGTGCAAACATGCCCTGGCAATATCATTTTGTTTAAAACCCTATAATGTTGCCATCATATTATTGCTTACCTACAAATAAGACAAGCATAGTTGTTTCTAACAGTATCAGCATTAAAGGATAATTTTCTTTATCCCAACACTTTCTTGGAATGAGATGAAAAAAACTACATCTTTTTTAATAGACAGGTGGTTCATCACTTTTCAGAGGTACTATATTTAGGGATCTTGTTTTGTTTTGCCTCACTGGGTGGTTACATTAGGGACCCAACACAAAGTCTCTTTCCAATTTGATGATTTCAGGAAGCATCCCCACAATACTAGCATAAGACAATGTGGATTTCATGTTTGTTGGTTTATTAATTGGAAATACTTTCTCTCCATGTCTTAACACAAAGCCTGTAACATTGAAAACTGTTCTTTGTTGTCCTTTCTGCTAGTTTGTTTTGTCTCCAAATTGCAGTTCTACCAAAGAGACACTGTGTTTTCAAATTTCTTTCTGTAGTTGTCCTAAGGGAGTATTATTATTATTATTATTTGAAAAAACCTGTCAATAAAGAGAGCTCTCCAAGTCCAGGAGCTTTAGATAAGCAGTGCCCATTAGCCTTAATGGAAGATGCTTGCATAAGTCTCTCTGGCAAAGATGAGAGAAGGGACCCAGGAGCATAGATACATGTGAATCAGCACTGAAGTTCTTGTTAGATAAATGGAGGGAAATGCATTTGCACCTGCTTGTGTTTGGTTTTTAACCATCCCAGAGGTTCCTGGCTTGCATAGCAATTGAAGAAAAGCAAAATCTATTGTAGAACATCTACTTAAGTCAATTCTACTTAAGTAGAATCCAGGGCAATATTTAAGAATATTCTGTACTAAACCCAGCTTATAACTAGTAAGCAGAACTGCTGATCTCTATATACCTGCCTTAAAACCTGAAACCTGTTAGATAAGTCAGGATATTTAATTTTAGTCCTGCTAGTGCATTTATCCTAGCTCCTGTTTCACCATTCTAATCTTATTTCTTGTACTCCTATTCCACAGCACACTGTACATTATTAGCATTTATTATGCAAAATACTGGCTGGATTCACGCACAGCCTTAAGCTAGTAGTTCCCAAGGGCAAATGAATGCATTTGAAATTTTGAGAATATATTATGAGCACACACCCAAGATAGCTGTATTATAGGCTGACAATAAATGACATGATAGGTGTGGCCAATTATAAAACAAATGTGTACTAAAAGACAGCAAAACACTGCACTACAGCAACATTATCATTTTCTTTCCAAAACACCACTGTGTTTTATGTAGAGTAGAAAGGCAACACTAAAAATACAAGATTTTTCTGAGAATGGTGCTTCACTTTGTGACATTTTACGTTCTCATTCCTTTATTTTTTTTTTTCATCAGATGAATATTTTGTAAATTAGATCGGGAACTAATGGGTTCTAAGGAATGTATCAGCTGGTATATTGTGTCTGCAATGTTATAGTTTGCTTCTGCCATGATTTTCAAATCACAATAGGCATTGTTTCAACAAGCCAAGCTACCTGGGTTGTTTTATGGAATCATACTTATGATCATTTTATCTCTGAAGTCTCCTACAGTTCTACAGATACAATATGTGACATTTCTGTGGATGAGTACAACATCTAAACTTAGACTGGTTTTCAGATTCAGTCAGCAAGGAAAGGGATTGATTTTTTTTCTAAGAAAAGCCATGACCCTTGATTAAAGAGCCATATAAATGCTAACCCAACCCTAACCATCTCAGCTGTTGTGTTCATAGATAAAGTTAAGCCATGTTTTAAAAGCACAGAAGAAGAAAAAAGAAAAAAAAGAAGAAAAAAAGCTCACAATGTACTAAGCCAGGGATCTGCAACCTTAAACAGTCAAAAAGCCATTTGGACCCATTTTTCATAGAAAAGAAAACACTGGGAGCCACAAATCTGAATGAGCATGGCCAGCATCACTCACTTCCACCCAGTCACAAGTCCCACCCAGGCCATGCCGACTCAGGTTTTGTGGCTCCCGGTATTTTCTTTTTTCTAGGAAACAGGTATCTGTATGTCTCTCACTCTCTTTTTTTTTCTTTCTGTCTCTCTCTCTCATCTTTCTCTGTTTCTCTCTCTCCCTCTTTCTCGTCTCTCATCTCTCTCTTTCCTTTTTCTCTCTCTGACTCATCTCTCTCTCTGTGTGTCTCTTTTTCTCTTTCTTCCTCTCTCTCTCATTTCTGTTTCTCCATATCTCTTCCTGTCTCTCACATCTGTCTCTCTCTCTCCCTCTCTCTCTCTCTCTTGTGTGTGTGTGTGTGTGTGTGTGTGTGTGTGTGTGTGTTCCCTCTTGAACCAAGGAGTGGGTTTTTTTTTCTTTTTTGCTGATGTTCTTTCTTCTTTGGGTGCTTTTTACCATCTGATTTAAATCAAGTCATTTTCAGGTTCCCAGATAAATTAAGCTCTTTTGTTCCTATGCTGTGGCCCACCACTGGCTGGCCCTGCCCCTCACCCTGCCTTCCCAGTTACTCTTCACCTGCCCTGAGAAAAGAAGGGCAATGGCGGCGGATGGAGACTCGCTCCATATTTAAGAGCAGGAGTGAAGCGCCCCTCTTCTTGCCCCTTTTTCTGGCTCTTCTTGGTGCTGCATACACCAGGGAGACGCACAACTTTCTCTCTGCCCTGAGACACTGGCTGGAGCCAATGCTCCACATCGTAATGGGCTCCAGAAGGAGGAGGAGAGGCAGTCTCCATTGTGAAGTGTGCTAAGTTTAAGTGTGCTGTGCAGGCACTGCAAGAGCAGTGAACAGGCCATGGAGGTGGCGAGAGGAATAACTCATGTTTTTCACCCTGTCCCGAGACACTGACGCCACTGCTCTTGACGCGTCCTCTAGTCCCATTTTCTCCCATATTTCAGAGGGTTTTTTGGAAATTGCCACTACTTTGCTTGGCACTGTTACTTTTATTATTATTGTGGTTTTTTGATAATATGTACCCAACATGATTAGTTCTTCAATGTTGCACTGTAAAAATAGAAAAATCTCTATTCACTCTTTACAAAAGGAAAAGTATGTAAAATCCCATACATTGGACATGACATAATTTCATATTTGTACATCTGTGTTCTGAGAGTTTAATAGAAGTTAGACTGTAGCATTATGCTAAGTAGCATTATGATCAGATTTTATATAACCTTTCCCATATTTGCTAGGTGCAGGATCAGGATAGCTCCTAAAACTAATACATTGTTTATTTAAGATGATTATCATTCAATGCAGTGCTCCATGAGTTCAATTTGACAGAGTATTTCACCCACACAAAAACCATTTGGCTATGCATGGCTGAGGAGTCTCAGTGGAATGAGTCTGATAACTGTATGCCTCCTGGGAGTCAGTGTAATTGCTATCTTTGTTGTCTTTTTTTAAATTTTATTAGTAAACAACAAACAGAAAAAACATTAAAAACAATGAAAGTGATGCATATATAACAAATATACAAATTTACATATGTACATAAATATTAATCATCTTTGTTTACAATTACTCCTTTCTTTTTTTAAACCAGTGGTAAAACTTCTCCCAAATTTTGTAATAATCAGATTCAGTCTTATCTTTTAACTCTTGAGTTACTCTTTCCATTTCAGCACCAGACCAAATTTTTCTAATTATTTCCATCTCTTCTGGCATATCATTTCCTTTCCATCTTTGGGCAGGAGCTAGTCTCGCAGCAGGGGAGACATGAACTATTAAGTATATTATCTCCTTATTATATTTCCCCACATTGATTCCCAATAGAAAAATTTCAGGTCTAAAATCTATTGTAATTTTACATATCTATTCTAACCAGTTTCTAATTTTCAGCCAATATATTTGGACTTTTTCACATTTCCACCATACATGGTAGTATGTTCTGGTTTCTTTGTTGCATTTCCAGCATTTAGAGGATAATTTCGGATACATTTTTGCTAATTTTGATGGTTGGATATGCCATCAGTAAAACATTTTATGTAAATTTTATTTATATGATGCCACCAAAGTAATTTTCCTATTCCTGTCCCATAAAATTTGCCAATCTTCCAAATTTATACCATATCCAAAGTCTTTCATCCAGGCCAGCATTGTTTCTTATACCTTTTCCTCTTCCAATTTACATTCCAATAATACTTTGTAAATTTTTTTAATCAGTTTCTCATCCATCCCTAATAATATTTTATCTAATTCTGTTTTCCATCTACTAATACCCCATTCTTTCATATATTTATTATTTCTCGACTGTAATTGTATTTTCTTAACATATGTTTTTATCTACTATTAATGTATTATAATGTGTTAGTATTTTTAAATATATATTGTAAATAGTGATGTCTATTGCTGGTCTAAGAACGAAATAAAGTTCTATTCTATTCTATCTTTGTTGTCTCAGTAGAAATGACTAATGAGGAAGAAGTGTATCTGCTCTATCTTTGATTTGTTTTGGAGTTAATCACAATATTAAACTGATATTCTTATTTGTGTATTCATTTTCTTAAACACACATTATTCACATGATAAGGGTTAGGACTCCTATGTTCTATAACCTGAACTGTCAGATCTGTTACCACACTGCTTCACCTCTGCTTTGCTTTGATGACATCCTGCCATAAAAAAGGGGGATGATGACATAAAGGGGGGAGATCTAGGGAGGGCCGGTGAAAGGAACAAGAAGTGCAAACCAGATTCAGTGGTTGAATGATCCAAGACTACAAGAATGGGAACAGAATGCAAACAACCAGAGCTGGGATTCAGCCGGTTTGGGCTGGTTCACGTGAACTGTTATATTTATATCTGGTTCACTGAACTGGTAGTTAAATCGACCCGCTGGTTCCACCAACCCCATCCCGGCCCTCCCAGGTGTCTCCACACAACCCATTTTGGATGCAGGTAAGTACAGGTTCCTCACAGATGGTCTGGGATGGCAAAAAACAGTGCTCCCAGAAGTTCCAGAAATCTGGAAATCGGCCTGTTTCTGGAGGGCCTCCAGAGCCTGGGGGAGGCCGTTTTCACCCTCCCAGAGGCCTCAGAAAAGCCTCTGGACTCTGGGGAAGGCAAAAAACGGTCCTTCCAGAAGTTCCAGTAGGCCACGCCCACCATGGCCATGCCCACCCAATAACTGGGCAGAGAATCAGAAGTTAGGATTTTTGAATCCCACCCCTGCAAACATCCACCAAAAGATGCCAAACTTTAATATTGTTACCGAAATATCTAATTCAAAACACATTGGACATTAACAGGATGACTGGTGGGGACTGGGAAAAGGGTTTATGTTGGAATATTCAGATCTGGCTTTGCTTACACTGTAACCACTTGACTTTAGTAAAAGTATACCTTTCGCTATGGGTGAAGTTGAGGGTCTTTCTTTCCTAAATGTCCAAGCTGGGACAGATCTCACACTAAACACCTTTTATATATTGAGTAGGGAGAGTGAATGCTAGAGTCCAGTTATATTGACAGAAACAGATTGAGCACTCTTCACGTAGACTTTCTAGCAAAACAAAAAAAAAGTCAAAACAGGAAAAAAATCTGCACAATATAAAATGATTAAAAACAAAACAGTAAAGCTGCCTCTATAACATTCTCTCTTCAGTAAACATATAACACAACCCTACAGAAAAAATGAATCACTTCTTAATAACCAGAACAGTTTTGTTTCCTTTAGCAGACCACATATTTAAATGCTTAAGTAGCAAATCAAGTAATTTATTTCCAAGCTTTATATAGCATACATTTCAACAAAACTTATTACAATTGTTTTTTGCATCCAGTTCATGTGAACATCTATCTTGAAAACGCAGCCTATTCCTAAATTATAACAGTTTTCATCTGATTAACATACAAGCCAATAATATGTGCCTCAATTTAACATTTAAAATGTTTGTGAATTAATATATCCAAGTGAAGGAACATTTGATTCACTGTAGAAACAGAATAGGACAAAGGAAGTTATAAATTGCCATTCTTGCTCAATTTTTATTTTTGCTTCTTCAAGAACAAATAGATGATTTGAGATTATATGACAACAACTGGCATCTCTTCAATTAAGATATCAGCATGTTTTTCATTGGACAGTTCCCTGCTGCTGTGTCCTCCTTTTTTTCAGTTTTAGAAAAGCTATTGGCAATCCCTTTTGCAGATGGTTCTCATTGTACATATACTATGTACTTCTCTCTCTCTCTTTCTCTCCCTCTCTCCCTCCCTCTCTCTCTCTCTCTTCAGATATACAACTTTCATCATGATGCCAAAAACTAAAAATATAAGTATAGCCACAATATTTATCAGGAAGCACATCCTAAATTAATACAACTAGTAGAAAAGGTTCCTCTCATTATTATTTTCTTTAGACATATTTTAATAAGATTTGAATAATTCTGAAATGCAAAAGACTGGTTTGACCCATAAAGAAATCTCTGCATGATAAAGCAACAACCTTGGAAAAGTAACCTTTGGGTGGTTAGAAGCCACACACTGGGCATTTTTTTCCCTTGTCCCCTCTCTTTCCTCTTCCTAACTGAATTTAAGGATTTTTCTTTGTTTCTAAAGGGTGCCCTATAATAATTCCTGCCTTGAAATGTCAAATTACTAGACTTCTGTTTTTCTGAAAATAGTAATTGTAGGAGGTTCTATCACACAAAGTATGTTTAGTGGCTTAGCTATCCTAAGGCTCTCCATAACACAATACCAAGAATAGCAAACATCCCTCTTTAGATCTTGCTGAAACCCCTAGATGGATGCTAGATTCTTCATCTTGAGTAAAAGCCCTGTGCTTCTCATGCAGTTAAATCTTCATTTGAGTTGAAGGCATGATCCAAACCAGTGGTGGGATTCAAAAATTTTTACTACTGGTTCTGTGGGCGTAGCTTGGTGGGCATGGCAGGGGAAGGATACTGCAAAATTTCCATTCCCTGCCCACCCTCTAACCTGCTTTCCAGCTCCATTCTCCTGTGCAGGGCAACAAAAGAAGACCCAGACAATCAGCTGGGACTCAGGAGGCAGAGAATAGATGGAGGTGAGGCCAGTCAAAGGTGGTATTTGCCATTTCTCCAAACTACTCAAAATTTCTGCTACTGGTTCTCCGGAACTGGTCAGAACCTGCTGAATACCACCTCTGATCCAATTAATAAGTTTAATTAAACTGCATATGAATGATGAAAGGAAAGACTAAGATAAGTAATTTATTTAATAATTACATGTAGGAAGCTATTGTTTCCAAGAGAACTAGAGAACTAGCAGAATCGCCAAGGATATTGCTGAACTGAAAGAAGTCTTTAACTTTTTATTATGCAGAAAATAGTACAAAAATAAATTCCAAGTGGAAATAAACTATCCCAACACTTGCAGTTTGAATCCAGAAAGTTCCACCACTGCATGCTAAATGTAAGTTCCCAAAAGGCAGGAGGGGATGTTTATCTAAGCCAATGATAAGGTTAGTTTGCCACTGTCACTGATGGATGAAGAGCATTTTCCCCCTTCACAGACATTTCCGGGTTCTGAAATAGTTCCAAAATTCATTTCACCCTCTAATTTGATTTCATGGAGACAAGTAAACAGAGATGGGACAGAGAGAGAAAACACAGTGGAGGCAAGAGTGTTTGGGGAGAGGGGAGAGAAGGGGAGATAAGGAAGAGGACAGCTGACAATCTGCCTTTTAAGGCATAGATGCTCTGGAGCACTGAAGGGTGGGATAAGTGGTTGCTATGGCAATGCATATTCCAAATACACACAGAGAGGAGGCATACAGTGACTATTGGGTGTTGAATTTCAGCAAAGGGGGAAAAACAGTCCCTTTTTATTACTATCTCATTCTCGTTATCCTCCCAAATATTGGCTTTAACTAGGTCATATTTTCTTACGAGAGCAGAAGCTGTGCTATCCCTTTTTACAATAGCTTAACTCCCCCCAAAGAATATTGTTCAAAAATGAAAACTCAGAGATACATTCCCATGCTCTGCTGTCGCGGAAGGGGTGGGGGCATGGAATTTGAAGAGTTCCATGACTCTGCTCCTCTAGCAATAGAAATGTGTCTCACAAGGGAGATCATAGCTCAATACTTGCTGAGGGGCAGAAGAAGAAAAGGAGGCAGGGGAGAACTGGAGAATTTTTTTCCCCATCTTTAATTTTCTAAGGTCAATCTCTACTTCAGAAGGTGGAAAAAAAGAAATTGTAACAAAGCATGCCACTGAATCCTGCCAACAGGGTGTTACCTGCAGAATTTTATTATGATTTTATCTCCTATATATTATTATAAATATTGCATTTGTTTTTAATCTCTATTTCTTTGGGAGTTTTATTGCTTTAAAATGGTATGTTTTATTTTGTATCTTTTTCAAGACTGGTATATCACCAGGGAGTCATGGTTTTACAACAACCTATTCAGGCAAATAGCAGACAAAACAATTGGGCTTAATTTAGACAAATTTCCAAACATTTAAGTTTTTTTTTTGTTTTAGTAGAAGATAATTAAAGACCAATGTCAGTATATACAAAATGGATTTTAATTTGGACTAATCTTTTGGTTTAGTTTGGAATAAATTTGATGCAGAAATATCATTAGTTCAATGTAATGTTTAAATCCCATTAAAATAAAACTGGACAGAAAAAAACAGTGTCTTCTCATCCAGGATTTATAATGCTAAGTGGAAGGTAGACTTTTACTAAGCTAAAAACAGGCTTCAGATCTGCCCCTTTTATACACTTTTCCTCTACAGGAGAAAAAATATATTTCACAGTGGCATCCCAGGATCCAAAGCTTTCACCAAATTACAGAAATAAGGTTGCAAGAAGCAGAATATAAAATCTCTGCTTCTCACATACAGATCCCACATACAAAATGGTACAATGCTGCTTTGACGCTTGCTCCACCCTCCCTCATGACTCTCCTGGTGCAAATCTCTCTGGGATTGCACCAGGGGTGGGATTCAAATTTTTAACAACCAGTTCTGTGGGTGTGGCTTAGTTGGTGGGCACGGCTTGGTGGTCACGTGACTGGGTGGATGTGACTGGGTGGTCCTGTTATTGACTGGGCGTGGCCAACTCAATTTCACTCACATCAAGGCATGCATCTCTTTGCTGGCCTCTCATGACTGTGGGGATGCTGCAACAGTCATAAGTGTGAAAAATGGTCATAAGTCACTTTTTCACTGCCATTGTAACTTTGAATGGTCACTCCACACAAGCAAAGTACCAGCAAAGGAGGGGAAAAAAACTCCAGAGAAGTTCTTGAGACAGGAAGTCTAGTCCTGCCAAGAATGTAATACCAGTTAACAGAGAGGCAGTTTTTGTAAGCAACACCAGAATGTTTCCTTCCTGCCTTCCTTACAGGATTAGGCCAGTAATTTCTTCTGACAACTGGTTCTCTGAACTGTTTAGAATGTTAACAACCCATTCTAGCGAATAGGTGCAAACTGGTCGAATCCCACTCCTGGATTGCACTTGCAACCAAGTGGTCTGTAGATTTGTACAACTTCACTTCCCAATTATTATATCTAGTACTTTAGTATTTTTTGGTTACGCTATTTGGAAATTATGGGAGTTAGCATTTATTCTAGAAGTATGTAACATTGGTAAATGTGGAAAGAGCCTCAAAGAGGTTAGTTTGAGGCTTCTCTTTTTTTTTCTTCCTTTAGGACCTTAAGGCAGTAACTAGACCATCCCTACACTTCAACTATAAGAAGAGAACATTCTTGGCATTTGCAATCCTATAGGAGAGCAGGAGAAGACAAAGTTGCAAATGAGAGAGGAGGATATGTCAGTCCAGATCAGTTTGCTGCAGCATGAAGTGGGTGAATAGCAGCATGGGAAAAGTGGGTATAGAAGTTAGATGTACAGGCAGCCAAAGGCTGAGCGTAAAGTTGCCTCCAAACTGGCACCTCCAGAAATGACAATAACCAACTTGCATATAGAAGCAAAAAATTTCCCACACGGCTGAGGATACTAGGCTTCCTGCTGCAATCCAATACATGAACAACCATATTTACCTAAAATACTAACATGGCAGCCATAAACAGAGCCAGTCAATCTAAGGTATCTAAATGTGCCTCAAGTATTGGTATAACTCTGGATAAGCAGTTTCCTTTACAATCCACTGCTGAAAGAATAGCCAAATAGAGGCCTAACTAAGCCTTTTACTTTACACAAGTGAAGGCAATTCAATTCTATCTGTAGAGTGGAAGAGAAAGGAATGTTTGATAAGAATCCTTAGAATTTGATATATGGCACATCAAGAGATGAAAGGGTAATAATTACAAGTAGAAATAATTACTTATCATATATTTAAGTAAAAGTTATTTTTTGCATAATGAAGTCTTCCTTCATACAAAGGGGAGAAAAACAATGTTTCTTGTCCACAATATTCACCATTTCCCCAAAATAATCTATTACTGAATGGCTGTACATTTCTGAGCAAATACATGTACAATACAGTCTTGATGTTGAATGAAAACATGTGCACAATATAGTGTTCATGACTA
Source organism: Laticauda laticaudata (assembly GCA_004320025.1). NCBI lineage: Eukaryota > Metazoa > Chordata > Lepidosauria > Squamata > Elapidae > Laticauda > Laticauda laticaudata. The sequence goes on along the minus strand of BHFT01004035.1, from coordinate 11,608 downwards.
CAGAATCAAGGAAACTGAATTGTTGCCTTTGACAAAGAATAAAATTGTGAACTTTCTATTCAGTTTATTGAAATTGTTACTCTCTTGTTCCATATACATACCAGCATTAGAAAAGCAAATTTTCATTCCTAACCTGAACTTTATCTACTTCGTTTGGCTGTTACACATAGTAGCACTTACCTGCTTCTCTCCTCTCCTGCTTCCTTACCCTTTTCACCTGTGCCACGACTGTAACCAGAAATCATTTTTATTCCCATGGGCAAGTCTTGAAAGAAACATGTTTCCTTTGATAGACTTTTCTATGAGTCTATTAGCTTGAATTGCTCTTGTAATTTATACCTTTCCATCTGGTGGATCTACAGAAGAACCAATAGCAAAAAGAAAAGACCCCCCCCCTTTTTTTTTTTTGGCACTTGAATTAGAACGCAAACTGACAGCACTNCCCCCCCCCTTTTTTTTTTTTGGCACTTGAATTAGAACGCAAACTGACAGCACTCTTGTCAAAGGTCCACCATTTATTGAGAAATCCAGATGAAGCAGTCATGGAAGGCCACAACCAGATAACAAGTCGGAGTAGTTGTGTGAAAGTAAGCACAGCAGAGAGACCATATAGTACTGCTTATATTAGGAAATGCTGGAACATGCTACCTTTGACACAGGAACAAGATAGGGGAAATTGCTTTCAGAATTGACTGGAGACAAGTATAAAAACATGGATTTCTATCTCCAAAAAAATAGTCAGCATGCTCTTCTCCACCATGACACACAGGACATTTGGATAAGGTCAAACACACTTGTAAGTACTCAGTTCTTTATTGAATTTCACTTTGCTCTCATTGTCCTTAGTATTCTTATAAAAAGAAAATTCACACATTAATAATGCATAGGGCCAGTTTTAAATATATTGCTTGTTATAGGCATTAAGTTTCTTTCATGCCTCTGTTATTAGAATGGGAAACAGGGCGTTGATAATTTACTTCCATTCATTATTTTTAGTATGTCTGCCATTAGTTTATTGGTTATTTTGGAGAGTACATTTGTTGTTTTGTTTATTTTTTATATTCATGATAGCTTCATTTGGTAGATTTTTTATATCCATATCAGAAACATCCTTTCCAGTCTTTGGACAGTTCCAACTATAACAATTTCTATGCTTCTTTGCATGTGTTTTATTAATTTTCTAAATGGATTTATAAAAAAAAATACTGCTTGGAGTACAATTAGCCAGATAACATTACTATAGGACAGTGCTTGGCAATGTAATACAACAGCATTATTTAAATAAAGGAGCTTTGCTTTAATGAAAAATATAAATAGAGATTTTGTTCATATAATTGTATCTATCCGGAGATAGTTATCCTATTATTCCAGGTGGGGAATCAGAGAGTTGGAAGGAACCTGGGAGATCGTCTGCTTTAGTGAACATTATTCAGTGCATAATCTGAAACAGATCTTACAGCTGTTCACATCCCCTGTGCATGGCTATCCAACCTATGTTTAAATGTCTTAACAAAGGACAGGCCATCATTTCCCAACATAGTCTATTGAATTATTTAAGAGCTCATGCCACTGGAAAGTTTTTTGTTTTATAATGTATTTAGCTAACAAAGTCTTTCTTATAAATTTTCCCTAGTTCTCTTTCTCCATCTGGACAAATAAAGAAAGGTTTTACTCTTCTTTCCCCCTACCCCACCCCATCCCAGTGCAATACTCTGTCTTTTGAAGAATGATCTTCCCTTAATTTTTCCTGATTTAATGGGCACAGTTCATAGGACTCTCCCATTAGACTTTTCTATACTCTGTTGTCTGGGAAAATTTAGAAAATTCCTTTTTCTAAAAATGATGTAGTAGGAACTAGGGCTGGACCTAATATTCTGTATACAAGCATAAAGTATTCAGCTATTTAAAACCTGAATTTTACTTTATTATAGACATTCACAGTTTGATAGTATTTTAAAATGGAAAGTGCAATATAAATCAATGTACCAGATTTTTACTGATATTTTTCTGCAGGTATGTCAGCTATATAAGCTAGAGTAGACTAAAAACCAGTGTGATATAGAATAATGCAAGCCCTCTTTTATTATAATAGCTATAGTAACAGAGTCTTACAATTATGAATGTTCTCTCCTTCTTCTTCATTTTATGTTTCTGTGAACTAGGAAGGAACTTAAGATGTTTACTCAAATTAATTTCTGGGAACTGAGACTCAAATCCCACTTATCTAACATTGATTTAGTAATGGCTCTTTCTCCTGTTATTCAAGGCCATTCCCCTATTCCCTTTAGAAGAGATAATATTTTCCACCATTGAGGCTAAATATTTAAAGCACTTTTTAATGCTGTGTTTATTTTCTTGTTTTCTAAATGTCCAAGTCTGGAAATGCAGAATCTAGCACAATAGAAGCACTGGAAGTCCATTGCTACAATAATTGAGGGTGTTGTTTTTAACAACACTGTTTTTAACAGTGCCTGCCTTTAAAACTGGTGTAGATATAACATGGCACACAGTTACGGGGCTGGTTAGCACACACTGAAGATCCCACCTTTTAATTAATTTTAATGATGAATTTTAATGAGTCTTCCTGCTATTTTAAATTTTTATATTCAGTTTTTATGTTTCTAACATTTTATTTATACACTACTCAGGATTCCTCTGTGAAGATGATGTACAGTTATTAAATTTGATAAATAAATAAATACAAATTTCTTCAACAGTTGCTATGAAAAAATTTGGCAAAATTATGTTAACTCATCAGGCATCTTAGCATTTTTGAATTTTAATTGTGTGTAAATAGTATAGTATTGATTTTCAACTTTAATTTATATTTTTCTAATAGTTAGACATATTTTTTATCAATGTCTTCATTCTATAAGATCATTAGAACTGCATTCAACTCGATATGGTTAAATAGGTTTTTTTTTCATAGTCAACAAAAACGAGCAGAGGGTCATATTCTTATGTTCATTCCATGAGTTGGTTAATCATAAATAAGTGATTGATGGTTGAATAGCCTTTGTCAAATCAGATTTTCCAAAATTGATGTTCCTTAAAATGTTTATCTATTCTGTTGACTATCCCATATATGAATAGTCTGTAAACTTTAGAAGGTAGGCAGTAGTTTTAAGCTTTTGGGTCTCCTTTTTTTATGAGTAAGATCGCTTTGAAGTTTTCCATTGTTTAGGAACATGTCCTGCATCAAACAATCATTGATGAGCTTGATAAGTAGCTTTGCTAGTGTTTCTATATTTGCTTTGTAAAGTTCTCAGGTATTTGCATCTCGTCCTCCACCACTAGTCTTATTATATGAAGTACATCTGTTTCAGTTGTTGTTGAGTATGCCTCTGGATGATAATATTTTGAGAAAGCTACTTGAAAACAAAGAAATCAGTACATAAGCGCTGACATTGTTTTTCAGTCTCTCTTCATTCAGCTGTTTATAGTGATATAATCATCTTTCTTCAAAGTATAATCAGCCTTTTCTTCTGTTTCATTTCATTCTGGCACCTTTAGAATAGAATGGAATGGAATGGAATGGAATGGAATGGAATAGAATAGAATAGAATAGAATAGAATTGAATTGAATTGAATTGAATTCTTTATTGGCCAAGTGTCATTGGACACACAAAGAATTTGTCTTTGGTGCATATGCTCTCAGTGTGCATAAAAAGAAAAGATGCATAAGTCAAGAATCATAGGGTACAACACTTAATGATAGTTATAGGATACAAATAAGCAATCAAATCATACTCAGAAACAATCAATATAAATCATGAGGATACAGCAACAAAGTTACAGGCACACAGTCAAAAGTGGGAAGAGATGGGATAGGAACAATGATTAGTAGTAATAGTAAATAGTTTGACAGTGTTGATGGAATTATTTGTTTAGCAGAGTGATGCCATTTAGGGGGAAAAAATGTTCTTGTGACTAGTTATTCTGGTGTGCAGTGTTCTACAGAGTCATTTTCAGAGTAAGAGTTGAAACAATTTATGTCCAGGATGTGAGGGTCTGTAAATATTGCCATAACCCTCTTTTTGACTTGTGCAGTATACAGGTCCTCAATAGAAGGCAGGTTGGTAGTAGGAGCTATCTCCTCCTAGGGAAGGAGGAGATTGAGGTCCATCTGAAAGGGCGTGCTGAGGAATTTGCAGATTTTCTGGAAAAAAAATCACTCAACTTCGTTCCCAGTTAGATAGCAGCATGGTTGCTGGTCCGGTGGAACCTCCTGAGGCAAGTTCTTGCCCTATTATCTGGGAATGGTTTGACCCTGTTGGTTCCTGGGGAAGTGGACATGATCTTAGGGAGTATGTGCTCAAGCACCTCTGTTTTAGACCCATGTCCATTCTGGCTTGTGAAAGCTTCCCAAGAGATGACAGGCAGGTGGACTCTGGCGGTGATTAATGCTTCTCTACAGGAGGGGATGGTGCCCCAGCACTTTAAGGAGGCTGTGGTCTACTCTCTTCTTAAGAAGCCATAACTTGGCTCCATCCGGTTGGATAATTTCCAACCTGTCTCCAATCTTCCCTTTTTGGGGAAGGCTATTGAGAAGATGGTCACGCAACAGCTCCAGAGATTTCTGGATGAAACAGATTATCTTGACCCCTACCAGTCAGGATTCAGGCCTGGATTTGGGACAGAAATGGCATTGGTTGTACTTTTGGATGATCTCTGGTGGGAGCGGGAGGGGGTAGTGCATCCATCCTTGCTCGACTTGATCTCTCTGTAGCTTTTGATACCACTGCCCATGGGATTCTCCTGGGATGACTTCAGGGGATGGGAGTGGGAAGCCTGGAGTGCCTGGAGACTGTTAGGGGCTGGATGAGGAGCAATAGATTGAAACTAAACTCTTGCAAGACTGAGTGGTTCTGGGTTTGGGGTTCATTGGCTCAGGGGGAATTGCCACCTTTGGTCTTGGATGGGGTGGTACTACCCCAAACAGACCCTGTGTGTAATCTGGGAGCTTTCCTGGATTCATGACTCCTGTTCGAAGAGTCGTGGCCAGGAGGGCTTTTGCACAACCACAGGTTGTACACCAGTTACGCCCTTTCCTGGACCAACTCACAGTCACTCATGCCCTGGTCATTTCCATTTTGATTATTGCAACATGCTCTACAAAGAGCTGCCCTTGAAGAGTATCTGGAAGCTCCAGTTGGTGCAAAATGCAGCGGCCCGCATGGTTTGTGTAGATCCTGGGGTGCACATGTGTCACCTCTCCTGCAGGAGCCTCATTTGCTTCTGGGTGAAATTCAAGGTGCTGGTTGTCACCTCTAAAGCCCTTCATGGCTTGAGATCGGGTTATCTGAAGGAACATTTCTTGCCGGTGACATCTACCTGACCCATTAGAGTGGAAAAGTAAGGAATGTTGCAGGTCCCATCCCTGAGGAAGATACACCCGGTGGGACCCAGAAGAAGGACCTTCTCTGTGGTGGCTTCCTCTCTCTGGAATATCATTCTCCCAGAGATTACAATCTCCCAGAGATTACATTTTAGCACTCTTTTAGAAGGCACTGAAGACTTGGTTTTGCCAATGGGCCTGGGGATCCCAGAGTGGTATTGAGTCCATCAAATGGCTAGTGTGATCTGCTGTTGTCAGGGCAGGGGATGGGAGTTGGGGGGTGATTTTTTTCCCCCAGATTTTGTTCTATTGTACTTTATTAATTTATTTGATTCTTTTTGTTAGTTTTTATTGTTTTTTATTTTTATTTTTTGTTTTAAATATGGTTTTACATTGTATAAGCTGCCTCAAGTCACCATGGGCGAATGGACGGCAATATAAATTAATTAAATAAATAAATGTTTTTTTCTGCCGTTCTAATTATCCTCTGAGGTCTGTATCTGTCTTATTTGGTTACAAAACCAAACCAGACAGTTATAGAGAAGCAGATGACAGACTCAATAATTCCTCTGTAGAACTGTATCAAGCAGCTCCTTGGGCAGTTTGAGCTTTCTGCTTTTTTGACGTTTTTGATGTTAGGTGTCCATTTTAGGTCTTGAGATATGATAGAACCTAGAAATATGAAGGTCTCTACTGTTGATACTGTGCTGTCTAATATTGTAAAAGGTGGTAGTATGGGAGGAGTTCTCCTAAAGTCTACCACCATTTCTACAGTTTTGAGTGTATTCAGTTCCAGATTGTTCCAGTCGTACCACGAGACTAGTTGTTCAACCTCTTGTCTGTATGCGGATTCATTGTTGTATCAAATGAGGCCAATCATTGTTGTATTATGTTTCTTCTTGCCTCTGCTGTGTTTACGAGTTGTTGTAGTTGATACTTTCCATAAACTTATTTAATCACCTTATGGCTTGGTTTACAAAAACCAATCCTGTCAAATATATTTTCCTTTCTGAGTTTTTGTATTTGCTAAAAGTTCTAATGTGCATCACTGAAACTTGAGTTTATTAGATTTTTTTAAATCTTTGTATTTTTGGTGCATTAAGACAAACCAAGACAAATGTTGAAAAATAGTACCGTATATACTTGCATATAAGCCGACTTTAGAACGCTTTTTTTTTTCCCCAAATTTGGGGGTCGGCTTATACGTGAATAAATCCGTGATCAATCCTGCTCGCCGGCGACCTCCTCCCGCGCGTCGAAAGCAGCCAAGAATCTCCTCCGCCTTCGCCGCGCCAGCGGCCTTCGCCACCGATGAGACGTCCTTGGCTTCATCGCTCGCCAGGCCAGACAACTAAGTCGTGCCCACACGGACCCTTTGTGCGATGGAGAGCAGACTCTTCATCGGGCGCGAACGCCGCTGCCGCGAGGTGATGAGAAGTCTTGGCTCTCATTGCAGCGAAGCGCTACGCAAAGCGCGATGAGCCGTCTTCGGCTTCATTTGCGCGAAGCTCCGCTGCCCACCAAGCGCGCACCTGCACGCACGTCTTGGCTTCATCGTGCGAAGCACTTGGGCAGCCAGATTTATTCTCGCGTCACTGCAACGCCGACTCCCCAATTTTGGGGAAAAAAAAAAAGGCGTTCACCCCTATCGCGTATTTGGGGGGCGGCATTATATGCGACGTATTTTCAAATCCTCATTTTGGGCAGTTTTTTAAAGGCGTCGGCGTTATGATGCGACAGATCGGCTTATATCGACGAGTATACTCCGGTAGATTATTGAAATATTTTCCTAATGGCTTGTCTTTTTTCAAATCATGCATAAAACAAAATTGGTGAGCAAAATATTAAGAATTTTAAAAATCATGCAAAATCAATACATACACATTATAGCATGTGTAAACAGTTGGAAACAATAAAACTGAAGCAAACTGATAAGGATTTGCTAGGAGATAGAAATAAGCATGGACCTAGTTATAAAGGATCTGGATCCATAACAATAAGTTAGAACCTTTTCCAGTTGTTAAAACAGTGAGAAATACAAATCCTTGGATATATAGAGTAGATGAGTGAAGATCAAAAAAAGATGAGGTGCTGCTTTTAGACTGTGGAAATTAGGAAGTAAGAATCTCCAAAATGGGAGAGATTATTTTCCCAAAGAAAAAAATAATAAACAAGCTTTAAGAGAAGAAGGGACAAAAATGGGCATAAACTGTAAGCGTGCAAAGAGAGAAAGGTGAGGAGTGGAGAAAATGTGTATAGCAAAAGAGCAGCCAGACTACATACCTATGGCAATCATAAGAGCAGTCAGGCAAAAGGTGCGATGGAAGACAAGAAGAAGGACAACATGTTTGGAATAAGAGCAGTAAGAAAAGTTTTCCCCGTCTCCAAAGGAGAAAAAGATGACTTGAAACAAAGCAAAGAAGTTGAAAGAAAAAGCAAAGAGCTTTTCTCCTTGGAGAAGATTATCTAACTTGCATTCCTCTCTCCATATCAAAGTGGATAAGGGCAATTGGGAATATAAAAGAGCAGAAGGCTTAGTTAGCAGCAAGCAGGTCAACAGGGGGAACAACAGCTAGCCATGTCTGTGAAGGAGTAAAAGGGCCAAACTGATCAGCACTAGGTAGAAGAGAGGAAACAAAGTCCAAAACCAGCAACATAATGAAGGTGGCTGACAACTGCAAAAACTGAAGAGTTGGTATTTTTCAGAAGGGGAACAGCTGGTTTGAAATGCCTTGTGATACTGCTTAATCATTTGTATACATATATAATTTTTGTTGATAGTAAAACCATTTCTCTTTGCGATAGAGGCATTTTAATTTTTATTGATTTTCCCAGGGATGGTGGAGGGAAATCGATCCATTAGCAAACTGAACAAAAACCTAGCACATGATGATCATGAAGACAAACAGATCAAAATAAAATGTCTGGGTGGGGTAATAATCAAAATATATATCTTCATAAAATCATTTGTACCAAACTGTCAAATGTTTCCAGCTGGTTTAAGTAACAGCTTGCTGCAGTAAAAACTGTAGATTTTTGTTAATGTCAAAACATTTATTTCCCTTTTCACTGGATCTTTCAGAAACATTTTATCAAATTTACAAGTAATTTCTCAGATAGCAGTCTGGGAAAGGTACTGGTTAAGAGATGCAAGTCTCAGATAATGGACAATAAGAGAACAATAATTAAGTCTTCTCAATTTTAGCAACTTTTTAAAAATATAGAATTCAGGTCCCAGAATTCCCAAACCAGCATGAGAATCCACAAGACTCAATAATATTGATAATGACAGTAATAGAACAGTATAATGAAAAACTTGGAGCCACTTCAGAACATGGCTATTGCTAATATGAAGTAGGAGCTGGCCCTCTCTAGAGTACAGGGGCTGAATATTCTTTGTTCAAAAAGTCTGCCTTTTGATTGTTTGGCGTCCTTTAGAATTGTGAAGACATGAACCTGATTATAGTCTTGAATGATTGTCATTTTTACTTTTCTGCTGCATTTGAAGATCCATTTCACAGAAGGAAAATATTTTTTCTTTTTCTAAATTCTTTTTTCATTTATTTTACTTCAGATTAAAACAGGTTAATTAAAAAGTACTTCCTGCCTTGTCTGGGACTGGATAACATCTATATTTTCTATAGAAGATACAAGTGAAAGTTAGTGGAGCATCCTTTGTCACTGTAATGTGACATCTTAAAAAGACAAGCAACATATTTTGGGAAATAGATGAAGTAGGCTTGGAATACCATTTGCCTCTTCTCTCAACAATGTTGGTTTTGGAGCTGATCATTCTGGAAGAAATTTCATTTCTAAAATGAGTCCAAGTGCTAGATAATAGAAATAGATTAATAGAAACAAGCAGAAGAATGGCTTTGAATGGGTTGTTCTTTCTTTTTCTTCCAAATTTCCATGTTTCTAAGTCAGAAATCAAGAAGGAACTTTGCATTCTATGCATTAGGATAGTGTTGTAGAAATAAAACATTTTTTTTGTGGGGGGGGGGAGGTTGCATTATTTTGCTTGGACACCCAGAAATGATGTGTCTTTATTTAATCTTCCCTCAGCATTTCCATGATCCCTGGATATTCCTAAGAGTGAAACATTTCTGCAACTCGCATCAAGATTAAGTAAATAGGAAAATGGAGGCTATAATAAAAGCTTATCATAGCAACAAACATTATGGAGGACTCTTGTTAGTTGTCAGCCCCACACATTTCCTACAAATTTGTCAGTTTGTCCTACAAAGCTTGACTTTGCTTTTTTCCTTCTTTTCATTTTCCTTTTGCCTTTGTCCCTTGTTCCACTGCACAGTTTTCATTGCAGCATAGCATTTTATTCTGGTAACAATATCCTCTAGCTTAGAGTATATAAGCTCAACATTTAAACAAAATCTACTACAACAAAAAATATAATCTGATCAGAAATATTAGGGGAGCAAGCACTATGTACAGCAAAGAAGAGAAGTAAAATTTGGGATTGTGAGGAAGAGAGGAAAGGGGAGGGGAGAGGGGAGAGGAGAGGAGAGAAGAATTTATTTGACCAAGTATGATTAGACCCACAAGGAATTTGATGCAGAAACTCCCACTGTACATGCAAAGCAACAGAATCATCATCATCATCCCAGTAAAAGGGAAGAGTAAAGGTAATAATAATAATAATAATAATAATAATAATAATAATAATAATAATAATAATAATAATAATAATAATAATGCCAAACAACATCAGTAAATATACTTAGACATAAAACAGTACTGGAGGATTAAGTGTTCAACAGAATGAGGGGATGAGGAGAGGGGAACTGTCCCTGAATCTAGTTGTTTTGGCATATAATGCCTCATAGTGACAGCCTTAGGGGAGGAGATGTGAGAGGTTTATAGTTACAGTCTTAGTCCTCCTTCTGACCCACACAATATACAGGTTTTCTATGGAAAGCAGACTGGTTACAATTGTTCTTTCTGCAGTCTTAACTATCCATTGAAGTCTATATCTGTCCTGCTTGTTTGCTGTGCCAAATAGACACAATACATCACAAAATATACTTACTCCATCTTATTTTGCATATATAGGTTAGACCTTATTTGCAGTGCCGGGTCCAATCTCATATTTTAAAATGAACATACACATATAGAAGTGGGTTTAGAGGAGAGCTATCACAGTGATACGGAGTCTGAAAACCAAACCTAATGATGAATGTTTAAAAGAGTTCAACTTGAAATGGCAAATCTAAGGATTTTTGAAAAGGGAACTCTAAACACATCTCTGCCAGATTCATAAAGTCTATAATAGGAGATAATGCTAAAAATAAATGTTTTTTTACTTGAAGTATTTATTCATAATAAAAAAATACAAGTTAAGGAGGATAAGTGGAATCCTTATTCCTCTCTGAGCTTGGAGGTTTGCTTGGATGTTTGCTCAAGTAAATCATCAGTATGGGATTTATTCACTGTTTACATACAGTAGCACACCCTAGCACATGAGTATCAAATTCGATCATGTCACTTGATATACCGTGACCTTTTTTGCCTTTGTGGAGCTGGGGTGGGGTGTGGCCTACATGTGAGGCATCCAGCCTACAGGCCTCCAGTTTGACACCCCTGTTCTAGTACTTTTGATAGAGCTGTGATATTCTCCTTCGCAGTTCCTTGATTAGGGTATTACTTTGTGCATCATTGTTTCCCTAGTGGTGATCAGGGTGTTGGCTGGTTGAGATTATGTGTTTAGCTTTCTTATGTCTTCTTTGAATGGTGTGTAAATATAGTTTATTTCTATGTGCCCTGTGTGATTTGTCTGAACTTCCAAGAATTTTCTAGCACTTTTGGATTTAGCTTGATCTAGATGCCCACAGCATCCTAGCTGAAACTTGAGAATGGTTGAATCGTATCTATATTCTGTGAAATTAAGGAGTTTTCATCTGCTAGATCAGGGGTCCCCAAACTTGGCAGCTTTAAGACTTGTGGACTTCAACTGCCACAATTCTCCAGCCAGAGAGTTGAAGTCCACAAGTCTTAAAGTTGCCAAGTTTGGAGACCTCTCTGCTAGTTGATGTTCATGAATAAGCTTTGTTAGTCTTCTGTCTCTCTGTGTCAGGCGGTGCTCCATTCAAAATCCAGGAAAGAAATACTTAGACTCTTTAATTTAGAGAAAAGTTATCTTTTGCTGAAAGTGAAGTGGTAGCAACCAGAGAATTCTGAATCTGAGAAATTAAGCACGTAATTCACATATATAAAGTGATGGAAGTGTTCCCACCCCCAATAGTTCAGATGAAA
>BHFT01004034.1:0-30276 GCA_004320025.1 Laticauda laticaudata | reverse complement strand
TGATGATGAGGCCTCTGTCCGTTGACTTTGGCATATTTTGATAACGGGTTGCAGTTGCTACCTCCCTCCCCCCCCTGTTACTTATGGCAGTCGAAAAGATGCAAAGCAATAGCAGAAGATCTTGAAGGCTGACAAAAGCAAAGGAATATTTTGCATTTCTTTAGCAATACAGAAGATAATGTTACTAACAACAATTTTAACAACAATATTATGTGTACTTCATTTAACCATGAGCTGATCAATGATCAGCACAGTCCTCATCAGGCACCATTCGGAAGAACATTCAAACTGGAGGCAGAAAGAAGAAAAAACTCAAGATATCAAGAAAATATGATTCAGTCTACTTGAAATTTGGATTTATGCAAGAACCTGGTAGTGAGTTGGTTCCACAGCTTCTTTGTGTTGTGTGTTCTGAGAGTTTATCCAATGATGGCATGAAACCTTCAAAACACAGAAGCCACTTGCAATCAAAACATACAGATTTAGCCAACAAACCACTTGAATATTTTCAAAGAATGTGTGAAAATATGCAAAAGCAAGCAATTGCTTTAACAAAATTTCTGTTGAAGATAAGTCCTGATAAAAGGCTTCTTTTCTGATAGCACTTCAGATTGCAAAAAATAAAAAGCCATATACGATTGGAGACGATTTAATTAAGCCTTGCATGTTACAAGCTTGTGAAGAGGTTTTGGGAAAGCAGGCTGTCCAGAAACTGAAAGCAATTCCTATGTCCACTAACACCATCAAGCGCAGAATTGAAGATATGGATGAAGATATTGAAAATCAAGTTATAAAAATGGTGAAAAAGGCGCCATTTTATGCAATTCAACTTGATGAATCAACAGACATAAGTAAAAGGCACTTCTCCTTTGTTTTGTGAGGATTGAGTGTGAAGGAGAGTTACAGGAAGAACTACTTTGCTAGCTCAATTTGCCAGGTAGAACAACTAGCTCTGAGATTTTTGCAGCATTGAATAATTCCTTGAACATGGAATTGAATGGAAAAAATGTATTGGAATATGTACAGACAGTGCTGCAAATATGACTGCATATCTTTCAGAAATTGTTGCAAAGGTGAAAAAAATTGGTCACCCAGACATTGTGTCTACACATTGCATTATACATCGTGAGCAACTTGCGGTGAAAAATTGTCCCCAGAACTACACAAAGTATCAGATGTTATTAAAATTGTAAATGAAATTCAACACAAAGCACTCAATTCTCAAATGTTTGAGACACTTTGTGAAGACATGGGTTCTGAGTGTATTCATCGTCTTCTTCATGCTGAGCTGAGATAGCTGTCAAGGGGCAAAATACTAATCTGACTGTTCACCCTGCACAAAGAAGGCAAAATATTTTTCAACCAGCAAAATAATCCAATATTTCAAGAACTCTTGTCTGACGATGAGTGGGTAGCCAAGCTTGCATACCTGGCAGATATTTTTTCATTGTTAAAGGACAGCTTCAGGATATGTTCACATTACGAGGTAAAGCCCATGTCACACTGCACCAACGGATGGAAAGAGGATGTAAAACGGAGAGAAACACTTGCCATCCGTTGGGCAGGCTGTAGTCACATGGACCGGTTCGCGTTAATCCAAGCGATTTCACTCCTGTTCTGTACTCACTGCTCCGTTTTGTCAAGTCGCTCTCTTCGCATCTCAAGCCTCACGTGCGTACTGAGGTTCCAATCCGCTCACAAAAGTTTTGAGCTGGTCAGGAGAACTTGTGTGAGCAGAAATCTGTATCCAACGCTGTCCAGTTCTGACGACTCCGCCACACGCATGACGGAAACATCGCATTCTCATCATCCAATCTCATCATTCTGTTACGCGTCCGCCGTGATTATCGGTAGGCATCGTGCCTGCAATCCACACAATCAAATCCGCCCCAGCATGAAAACGGAGGCAAGGGAGGGAAGGCGGAAACGAACACGGAATGACGCGCAGCGTTGTGAAGGCAGCGCAGGACACAGCTTGCAAAGTGAAAGCAAATTTTAAAATGGAAAAAAGCTGTTCGAGTAGGGGAGCATGCAGGTTCTGCGGAGTATTAGGATGTCTATGAGGAATGGCCTAGAGGATGCGAGATGGAGGAGATACACGCGCGAATCGCGGAGGTGGAAAACCGTACTATATTGATCCTACTAAAAGGAGGGAGGACGGAGACTTCTATTCGTGCGTCTGAAGGAGATCGCACCGACTTGTCTAGGTCCAGTAGCAGCCCTGCTGTGCAGACCTGCTTGCAGCTTCATCTGTTGCGGCCTCTTACGCATCTTTCGCCACAGTTCGAGTCTGCCAGATTACAAGATGTCTTGGTAATGTCTATTCGTGTTGTGAGGGTGGTATAAGCTGGATAGCGCGAGATGTGTGCCTGATTTGCTAGCTGACCAATAGACGGTCGGTCTTGCAACAGTGGCGAACCCACTCTACGAGGCTTCCTTCTTCACGCTGTTGTCTAAGAGTGAATGGATTGACGGGAAGAGCGGAAAGGAGGGTGGCCAGGAAAGTGGTCTGGTCAAAGATTTGGATTTCGGAGAGAAGATCAGAGTGACGAGGCTGTAGCAACGAGCTGATATTGGTGGAGCTGAGAGGGAAGTCGAAGACGCGCTTGTGGGCATCTTCAGACAGCTTCACTGAGGACCTCCAGCATGTTTGGATGGAAGTTGTGGAACGCGCTGAGACCTTGACGCAGGCTGGACGCGGGGGCATGACACCATCTTCTGGCCAGCACAACTGGAGACGCCTGGACCCCTGGATCTCAAGGGTTGGTACTGGAGGACGTCTGCGCCACCCGTGGCCTTCAGGGCAGGCCACCGTAAACGAGGAGGGCGGAAGTGTCAAGATTAACTGGCCTGGCCGTGAGGGGGCCGACACGAAACACCATCCAGCATTGGTGGGTCAGCGAGTGCAGTGCGGCCATCATAGCGGAAGAATATGTGGGAGGAGCTTCCTCTCAGGTGTCCCCTCGAGTCTGAAGAAGGCTGGGGTAAGAAGTTGCAGAGCAGTGGTATCAGAAAGTGGAAAATTCGCACACAACCCGTTGGAGCCATAGATGGCAACTGGCACGTGGCCTGCAAAACTCCAGCAAAGTCGGGGGTGGCACTTATTCTAGAACTACAAGCGCTCTTAAACGCAGCAGTCGAATCTCTTCGCCATGGTCGATGCGCGTGACTACAAGTTCATCGTACGACAACGCCACGTCACCTCAAGGAGGGGCTGAACGCAACTCAAGCATGCACTTGTCGCAAGATCGGCAGAACCCGCCTTGCCGCAATGAGACGGACACAAATGTGCGCGTGCCTAACTTTCCATTCATGGGTGATGATGCCATCGTCCCTCAGACCATACCCATGAAGCCCTAGCCACTTTAAGATACCTCACCTGTGAAGATGAGAGGGATTTTCAACTCAGGCTGTCTGTCAGGGGCAAGGCTGGGTGGTGGGAGAAGGCCTTTGCATCCTGGCCAACAGGGTTCCAGGTACTTCTCAACCACCATTGTGCAGCATTTCTGCTTCTCTAGTATGTATTCCGGTGAGGGAGTCGTGGAAGACTGTGCTGCAATCCTGCAACAGATTCTCATGCGCACTTTCCCGCTACCGCGTGTCGACTTGTGTTGTGGTGGGCTTTGTGGTCGTATGGGATGCGAACATGTCAAGGTCGATGATGGTGGTGTGGTTCGATTGGTTCCAGGTATCGACAGTCTTGCGAGAACAGGGCGTTGTGGGACGCTTCCAACTGATTTACAAGGCAATTGGGGAGCATGGACGCCTGGGGAACAATGGGAGGCAAGGGCAGAAACGCCTGAGATAGACACCTAAGGCATTGTTTGCAAGAGTGGCCCCAGACCAGAGCTCATGGTGAGGGTAACAGGCTCAGCTGGCAACGTCCTGAGGACACTGGTGCAAGCTCGCTCCCAGGCTGGGAGCAGGTGGAAGTTGGTCAGGACAGGATGAAGATGTTATTGTTCTCCTTTTACGGGCGTGTATCTTTGGGTCCTTGTCAGCCGCTGGTCGCTTCCATCAACTGAGCGGGAGTGATAGAGTGTGTTGTGGTCCGTAAGGTCTTTGGGGTTGTGAACCGCTATAGCTATATGACATGGCGCAGTCATAAGGATACAGAGTTGTGTTGATGTGTGTATGGCCTGTGCGATCATTGGGATTGGAGCTGTTCGAAGTCGAGGTTAGTCAGTTTATTGATTGATAACTAAGGAGGTCTCCATAAGGTTGCGTGCACCTTGGGGAGGGTGAGGACCATATCAGACCCACTTATGCTCTTGCAACTGGAGGTGTATTTTCCCACAGCTATTACCGCATCCCAAAGGTTATCCTGCCCATCCCACAGTATCCCGTCTGCCCATCCAACAATCCCGCACTCCCATCCCACTGCTATCCTTAACGCCATCCACAAAGCCATAAAGAGGCTTAAAGCCATGTTCTAATAAGAGTTGTGGCCAGGCGTACGCGCACAAGACTTTATTTTACAAAAGATAAATTAAGGCAGTGTGTGAAGCCAAAAGATATCTTATTAATAAAAAACCTGTAAAATTAAATATACCCAAGTCAAGTGTCCAAAGCAAAATCAAAGTCAACAGTGTAGCCACCCAGTCTCTGGCAAGCGTCTTCTCTGTTCACGCAGAGGTGGCCCGAGTCTCAGGGGTGAAGGGTTCAGGGTGCTTGTGGAGGCTGGCTGAGGCTGCCGTGGGACGTGTGTGTGCGATGCTAAGCAATCCGACTGGGTGCCTGTCCGAGAGAGGACCAACAGGGGATGGTGTGTTGGAGGAATCGCTATCTCAGACAGCTAGGCCGCCCCGGTATGTTGAGAGCCCCTTCCTCCCTCGACATGGGTGTCCAGCCCGCCAAACACCTGATGAACAGAATTCTGAGGCTGGGCAATGGGCTGTGGAGGTGGAGTGAAGGGAGCAGTGTACGTGGGCTGTCTGTCTGCAGGCTGGGTGAGGACATGCGTCAAGTTGGCATCGGTGGTTGGACTGGATTCTGTGCGTGGGCTGGCGATCAGTGGAGGGTGTGGCTCGGTGGCATCAGGTGGCACCGGTGGCGTCCGAGTGTATCTGTGCCTGGGACTGGAAGGGCTGCCTGTGCTGCTGGATCCGTCCTGGGTAGTCCATAGCCTTGGTATGGGGAGGGTCCTTTGGGAAGGGCAGTGGACATCAGCCGGTTGGGTGGAGAGCAAGGCCTGGACTGGAGCGGTGGGAGCAACGGTTCAGCTTGTCTGGAGGGTTGTGAATGCAGCTCGAGTGATCCTGCCTTCCACCACGCCTGTACTGGGTTTCCTAGCCCCAGCCCCAGAAGCAGCATGCAGCAAGAAGCGCAGCAGCACCACAGAAGCAGCATCAGCAGAGTACGAGCACCAGCGCAAAGCACCGCCCCGAACCAAGGAAGAAGCATCAGCAGAAGCACCACCTGTCAGTAGAGCAGCCATCAGAGAAGCCCACGCACACAGAAAGATTGAGCCCGGGCAGGCAGAAGCCCCCGCAGAAGCAGAGAGTGAGGGCCCAGGGGGTGGGAGGGAGTGCCCTGTCCCTCTTGCCAGGGTGCGCTGCAGCAGATGGGCAGAGGCTGTCCGTTGTCTTTCCGCGCCATGTGATTTGTTGGGATTTGTTGCGGGCTGGCGATGGCCTGGCTGACCGGCGTTGGTCTGGGCTAGGCTGGCAAAGCTGTGTTCTGGAAGCAGGTCTTTTCCATCGTTGCACTCGGTGACCTGCTTGTGAGCTTGCTTCTCTTTATATCTTTGGGGCTGACGCCAATGTCATGTCCTCCCCGCATGCGAGGTGAACGCTAGGCCATCCGCTAAGGCATCCGCTAGACATCTGCTAGGCATTCCGCCTAGGCATGCTAGGCTCTCCGCTCTGCATTGCTCAATCCGCTCGGCTATCCGCTCGGCATCCGCTCTTTCCGTTCCGCGTAGCCCGCTTTGCTTTGTGCCCACCGGGAAGACTTGCAGGTATGTGCCATCGCTCCAGCTCCATCGCGTAGGCTTTCCGTCCGACTAGGAGGTGCTTGTCGGGAGTCCCCTTTCCATCGGCCCTACGCGTCTCCCCCGTCCGTTCTTTCGCGTGTTGTCCGCGCTCATCGATTACGTCAAATGTCGGGGCGCTTTGAGAGAGATAACAAACAGATGGAACATTTTGCTTTCGTCTGCTGGTAATCCTTTTTACAAACGTTTTGCATCCATCGTCCAGTTTGGACAGGGCGTTAGAATTGGATACTTTACAAAATAAAATATACTGGTGGGCAAAATGCGGTTGGCTGAAGAAGGCCCTGCAAATGGTTGTTCAAATTTTGGATGAGTATATCAGAGAGAAAGATGTCAACTAGCAGGGGGTTAACCATTGTTCAAACAGCACTTACAGGTCGATTCATTAGCGATCTGTCTGGTCTTCATTACCCAAAGAAAATTAAGATCCCCCAGACATGGCAATGATGCTTGAATAATAGAGTCCATCTTCCAGAAACGTAGCAATTTTAAGTATGGCATTTGAAAAAAGAAAGCCTTATCGATTCTATCATCCAAACGACCATCTAAAAGCTCAAATTCCAGTCATGCCATCTCGAAGACCCTGCATTTCTGCTCTCCATAAAAATCGGAATACCAATTGCTTGAGGTCTGAAATAACTGAATGCAAATTTTGATTCAATATTTTCAACCACATATTGTGGCGAAAAGGCTTTTTTCATCTGTCACAGCAATTAAACTTACTGGGTCTCGAGCTTGGAAATAGAAACAACTCTCCATCTATGCCATAGACAGTCATTGGAGCCTAGAAGCAATCCATAAAGATTACTCTTTCCAACAGCAGGTAGACAGAATAACGATAGCCTGAAAAGGACGACGCTCGGTAATATGTGTTAAATACATTCAATTATTTGTAGGGAGTCAAGTTAGTTAGATTTAAAATGAATGTGACAGCACCGTGGAACGTATAGTAGATGAAGTTGATGATGTGGTGGAGTGTTGGTAGCAGCGAGTTAAAGTGTTTTGATGTATATTGGTCTTTAGAGTTGAGCATGTGTCTAGGGATGTTTGGTGGTATATTGATTATAGGCACTTTATAAGAGTTTGAAATATTAAATTAGGTGTTTTCATATGAATAAGAAAATGGAAAGTTCTCTGGATGATTATTGTTACAGAATGTATTGTGATCATTGTTTGTAAAAAAATTATGTGTAGCTATATATACTGTGATAGCTGGCATGCGGGAGGTGTTAAGAAATTATGAATCGGGTGGTCACTAAAGTCGCAAGAAGGTTTGGATAAGGACCGCTGGATCTAGTTCCAACCCGCCCCCTCCCCAGCCCAAGCAGGAGACCTGACACAATTTCTGACAAATGGCAGTCCAATCTCTTATTGAAAGTTTCCAGTGATGAAGCTCCCACAACTTCTTAAGACAAGCTGTTCCATTGATTGATTGTTCTCACTGTCAGAAAATTTATCCTTATTTCTAGGTTGAATTTCTCCTTGATTAGTTTTTATCCATTATTCCTTTTCTGGCCTTCAGGTACCTTGACCCCCTCCTCTCTGTGGCAGCCTCTCAAATATTGGAACATCGCTATCATGTCTCCCCGGGTTCTTCTCTTCAGTAGACTAGCCACGCCCAGTTCCTGTACCTGTTCTTCATATGTTTTAGTCTCCAGGCCCCTAATAATCTTGATTCCTCTTCTCTGCATTTTTTCTAGAGTATCAATATCTTTTTTGTAGTTTTATTATTTTTATAGACTAAATTGTTTGATTAATAGTTAAGGTATGTTTAGCCTAACAAACAGAAGGCTCAGGGAGGACATGAAAGCAATCTTCCAATACTTGTGGGGCTGTCAGAGGGAACTGATTGTTTCTCCATAGTAGTTGAGGGCAGGACAAGAAGCAATGTGGGAAGCTCATGAGTGGGAGATCCAACCTGGAAATAAGGAGGAATTTACTTATAGTGAGAACAATTAATTCGTGGAACAACTTGCCTCCCAGATGTCAGCTTTGGAAGCCATATTGAGATCAGATGCTCCCACAGTGCCACATCTGAGCCTGGGAAAGTGGGAGGGGGGAATATATTGGAGTATATCTATTTGACATAATAACATTCTTTTTCTGATTCAAGGTCAGGTTGTGTTGTGCATAACTGAGAGGAAGTCTTAACTGGGGATTGATGGTGATTGGGCCATGTGATGGATGATGGGTGCAGGGGGTGGATTTTGTAGTTTTTACTTATTGTCAGAAAGCCCAGAACTTTCAGATTCAGGATTCCACAGTTGTGCCAGTTACTATTCAAATAAAAGGAACCTTTGAGAGATGTCTGTCTTGAAGTTATTGGGTGGAATGGAGTTTTGTTGGAATGTTGACATTATCCTGAATCCCTAAACAAACACCAGCACCCTGAAAGGGGACTGTCTGGAGTGCTGAGCCCCAGCACTGACTCAAAAGATGGAGCAGTGTAAAGACTCAGCAAAGATAAAAGAAAAGGAGGAAACTACAGAAGGAATGGCGGGACAAGGCATCAGAGAACTAATTGAGACCTCATGCCCTCCTTCTGAAGAATTTGTGCAAGCGATGGAAGCTGCAGATGAAAGATGGAGGCTCGGCACTCGGCCCAAGAAACCGGATTTATGGAGAAGCTGCCAGATTGAGCTGAATCCAGAGGTGGGACCAGAGGAGAAGCTGCCTGAACACCTTTCCTACTCCAGCCTTCTGAGGTTGGCCCATGAAGAGAGTGGAGAAGCGGGGGGCTTTGGAATCAGACAACTCCTAAGATTGGAACCTCCATCCCACAACCAGTCATTGGCAGGGACCCCAGAGCAACTCCAGCAACTTAGGGTGGAAAGTTATGTCTCACAGCCACAACCTCTCCAGCCGATCTGGGTCCTCACTGATCCCACTTTCCCTAGTCCAAGACTTGACAGTACAACCAGTGTGGTGTTGGTCAGAGATGACTGAAAGATCAGTTCAGCATGGCAGGGCCAAGCAGCAAGGAAGGGACAGCAGATGCAGCCAACATTGGGGACATTACAAACCCCAATTCCTCCCCCTGCACAGCCAGCAGGGAGGCTGCCCCATGTGGAGAGTATTCCTCCAGGGTGGGGATTCTATCCTGGTCAGGGGTGGGTCCAATGCCAGTGAATGCCAGTACTGATTGCATCATCTGGTTCGGGACCACCATGGCCCCAAGGAGCAGCAACAATCCTGACTCAGCAATGGGATCAGTGTAGGCAGCAGGCTGCAGTCACACACACCTCTTCCCAGTGTGGAGAAGAGTTCAGCAGGTGGCCCCTATTCAACAGGTTCTAATCCAGCCACCTCTCGGAACAACCCTGAAGGGGCCCTTCCTGCAGCATACCCCAACTGCACATCATATCCCACTCAGCCGGCCCTCGGGGTACCCCTACAGGGCCCCTTCCTGCAGCCAGCTCAACAAAGTCCTGCTCCGCCAGCAGTTGCTATGGTGATCCCTCGCCCCAGACCAGACCCAGTAATCTTCAAAGCCACTTTTGATGGATGGTATGAAAACTTTGGTTACTTTCTCACCCAGATCTGGTCACATATAGATCAATTTGGAAACCACTATGCAACAGATCGTGACCTAGTTTCTGCAATTACAGATGGGATGAATGAGGAGGATGAGCCACTTGGGTGGCTCAATTACACTATGAGGATGCCCCTGAACTAAATGATGCTGATGCCTTTGTTGAGCTGTTCACAGCTAGGTTTGAAAACCCTGACAGAATAGGTGAGAGTGAAGACAAAATAATGGAAATGAAGCAAGGTAAGCGACCCTTAAAACTTTGTATGGGACTTTAGGCAGGTCGCAAGCAACCTCATGAATTGGCTTGACAGAATACTTCTGCACAATTTTAAAGAAGCTATTGATCCAGAAGTCAGAAAATCCTGCTGCATCAGAGGAATACCAGAGCAGCTTCAGGACTGGTGTGCCATGTCCATTAGGCTGGATAGGGAAATCCATCCACAACCTCCCCCTGAGGGTCCTCCGAGGAGAACTTTGGTCAGACACCTTCTGACTAAACCTGCTGAAGCTGCCCCTACCCAACCTACAAGGATTATAAAGTGTTATTGATGTGGCCAGGCTGGTCATATGGCAGCTGAATGTCTGCTCCTGGACCTATTCCACAACCAAGGTCTAGCACAGCTGCCAGAGGAAGAACTCCATGAAAGCCTCCAGACACCAGCTGGTTTGCCAGCACTCTATAGTGGCTCCCCTCCCCACAGAAGAGAGCAAGGAGTCTCTGGCCAAAGAAAACCTTCCCAAAAAGGCAGGGGAAGAAGACGACCCCATGGTGACTGCTGACATTCCTCCTTTTACAGTTAAAGTGAAGTTGGTGGTGCCTGAAAGGCTGGGAATATAGAAGCAGTAATAGATACAGGGTGTTCCAGCCTTGAACAATTAGGGATAAAGACTAAAGCCCTAAAATTCCCAATCAAGTTTGAACAGGTAGATGGAACATTAATTGGAGGAGTCCCAGCCACCCAAATGATAGAGTTAATCAAAGCAGAGATGAGCAGGCATCGTGAAGTTATATGATTTGTAGTGGCTCAAAAAATGTCAAAATGTACCATATTGGGACTTGCTTGCCTTGATAAATGGGCCCCTACCATTAAATGGGAAGACGGATACCAGAAAATCATAATTGGTGTCGTCCCACTTCCCCTGGTTCCTCCTGGAAAGAGATTGCCACCCAGCAGGGGTCCACAACCAGAAGCAGCAGCCACCACTTCAGACTCTCCTCCAGGTGAGCCCCAGGTCCCTAAAGTATACAGGGATTTGGCTGAGGCTTTTAGCAAAGAAGAATGCAACATTTTAATCCCTCATTGAGCCACTGTGCCATTGAATTGGAACCTGGGGCAAAACTGCCAAAACCAAAGATTTATTCCATGACACCAGCTGAGATGATTGAATTGAGGTAACATTAGTAACATTGATGCCAATTTGGCCAGAGGCTTCACTGAATCTAGGTTGGCAGCCCCAGTATCGTTTAAAGAAAAGAAAGATGGTGGCTTATGCTGATGTGTGAACTTTAGGGGGAATAACAGGGTGTGCATAAAAAACATGTACCCCCTCCCCCTTTTGAAGGACTTATTAATTTACCTGCCTAAAAGCAAGACCTTTTACCAAGCTAGATCTGAGAGAAGCCTACCACTGAGTCCGCATAAAGGAGGGAGACAAGTGGAAAACTGCTTTCAACTGCCCTCTGGGTAGTTTCCAGTTCTGAGTCATGCCTTTTGGTCTCCAAGGGCCCCCTGTGGTATTTTTGCAACTAATCAATGAAGTGTTACATCCACACCTGTACAAAGGGGTTCTTGTCTACTTGAATGACATTCTTATATTCAGCTAAACCATCAAAGAACATGTCAAATTAGTTAGGCAAGGACTGAAAAAACTTTTAGCCACCAAGTTATCCATAAAGCTGTCAAAATGTGAATTGCACAGAGTCTTTGGACTACCTGGGCCACCAAGTGTCTAACCAGAGGATTGAAATGGACCCTGGAAAGGGGAAGACAGTGTGAGACTGGCAGCCACCAAAAACATGTAAACAACTTCAGAGCTTCTTAGGTTTTGCAAATTTCTAAAGATAATTTATCCCTTCGTTTGCCGAGGTTACCCTCCCTTTAATAGAGTAACTAAAAATTGGGTCTTCCCAAGGGCTTTCCTTGGCATTCTATTTGGCATGTAATGACAACTCTGAGAGAACGAATGCTATGGTGGAATAAAACATTAGATGTTATGTAAATTATCATCAGGAGAATTGGGTGGAACTGTTGTTGTTTGCAGAAGTTGCTTACAATAATGCAGTACATAGCAGCACAGGCTTAACTCCTTTCCAAATCAACACTGACATGGATTTTGTCCCCATGCCAGAGTTGCCTTGGGAACCCCCAACATCCATGTCTTTAACAGATTGGATGGAATCATTAAAGAAGGGTTGGGAGGATACAAAAAAAGCTCTAGTGGAAGCTGCTGAGGAATATAAAAAACAGGCAGACAAACATAGATAGCTCCAACCACCATTTAAACAAAGTGGGGAACAAAGTGTTCCACACCTTCCAACACAGGGGCTCCTTCATCATAGAGTTAAGCAATTCGTGTGGCTGCTTCTCTCATATTATTTGCAATAACTGAGAACATGTCCTGGTTTGACCGATACTGCACCCCATTATCAATCAATGTGAGCCCAGATTCGGTTTAGGAAATAGGCCAATTTTCCTGGGGTGCCATCAAAGGTAGCCAAGAACTGTGGTAGGACAGCTGCTAGTGGACAGTGGGATTGGTAGCGGGACAGGAACAGGCATCTACTGGTACTTGATCTATCCTTGGCCTGAGTAAAAGACCCACCTGGGCAGAACCTGGTTGGCAGCAGCTGTTTGGGAGATGCTGGTGGGGATTGACGGGAAGGCCTTGGCAAACCTCCTATTCTTCTCCTGGTCCTTGGGCTTGAGTGGCCCAAGGATCTGGGTTGTCATCCTGCCATGGCAGCCAGCTGGGCTGCAGCTCCAATGGAGAGGGCCCAAAGCAGGAGGCTGTCCTTTGGCTCTGCCAGCACCTAGTAGAATGAAGAAGATACTCCGCTCTGGACTGTAATGCTTTCTAACCATAGAAAGTTAAATGTAGGCTGGGTTAGAATCCAACCGGGCTGGATCAATTATGGGGAGGTCTGAACCGTGGTTCCCACACTCAGTAGATCAAACTTCTGGGGTAGCCCACCAAATGATTGGCTATGAAGTGACAGTTGGAACCTCCATTCCTTGAACTCACCAGTCTCCAGGGGTCTCAGGGGTCTCCACTCAAAGGTGGCCACTTGTTCAGGTTGTCCTGATGCCCTTGGAGGTCAGGGGATCACCGGCTCTAACTCTAACCATGCAGCTGATCCGTCTGGGGCCAGTTCCTTGGGTCTGGCACCCCTCCAGAGTTTGGCCTCTGCTGCCTCAGCTTCAGCCACCACCACCGGGTAGCAGATAGTTCTGCAAACATCCTCTGAAGAAGATCCGGCAGTTCATTCAGAGTCTCCATTCCCTGCTCCATCTTCCCTGAGTCTTTACGCCCCCATTATATTGAGGTCTGTCTCAGGGCTCAAGAGCCTGGACAGCAGCACTGCTTTTTGAAAAGCCACTGAAATTTTCTTTAGAAGGAGATTTGGGTTAATGTCAGCATTCCAATAAAACTCTCCATGTGATTCAAAAACTCCAAGACAAAGTCCATCAAAATAAGAATTTATTAGAGAAGTCATGTTGGCACATCTGGGGAAAATCTGAATCTGAATTCCTGCGTTTTCCTCCTTCCACACTAAAACTCACACTCTGCCTCAATTGAATCCCCCGTCACATTAGCCAATTCACCTTATTTCTGAACTACTGCTAATTCCAGTCTCTTCCCTCCAAACTCCAGAAATTTGTCTTTGATCTTTGGTGAAAGAATGTTGTTGTGGCTATACTTCCTTCAATGCTCTCCCATTCCCACAGCTTGCCCAGGTCTCACTGTGGCAGCCCTGAATGTGAATCAAGATGGATCTGGGGCTGACACCGCTTCTTACCGCCCTTTGTGCATAGGGGTCAATGGTTTCTGGCAGCAACCACAGCCTACTGGCCCCTCAGCTGGCACATTCTGTGGCTCCAGAGTCCACTGCCATCATCGGGATAGCCATCCAAGCAGCAGGCACAGCATCAGCAGCAGGCAGAGGCAGGGGAGGCACATGATACGGACCACTGGTCATGCTTACTCCATCCCACTGTTTGTTTTTGCTTGTTGTTGGAGAGCAGGTCACAGCTGATCATCTTCTCCTTGACCCCCTCATGGGTCTTGTCCTTGGCTTGCATGTGGAGCATGCTTCCCTCACACACCCAATGCACTTTGGCCTCACTGTGGCTGCGCCACTACTGTTCAAGAGCTCTGCCCAGCCAGGAGGTGAAGTGGCAGCTAGAAAGGTGTTGTGGCCCACCAGTGGCCAGCAGAGCTGGTTGCAGACTCAGACAGTGAGGAGATTGGGGAAGAACATGGGCCAGTCCTGGAGTCTGGGGAAGGCTCTGATGAGTGCTCTGCATCAGAGGCAGAGATGGGGCCAGGGCCATCTGACAGTTATCAGCTGCCTTCAGAGTCGATTAGTGAGGCAGAAGAACAGATGGAGACTTTTCCCAATGCGCGCATGTGCAGAGTGCCAGGAAAAGAAAACAGTTAAGGAACAAGGTTTGACTTGGGAGTAAAGGCACAGGTGGATGGTATATGGCCCCTCCCATAGGGAATAAATAGGAGAGAAAAGGGAGTGGTGTTTGCAGGAGACAGTTAGTTCATTTAATTAGTGTGAAGATACATTTATCTGAGTTTGTGACTCACAAAGACTCCTTGCCAAGAATTTCCTTGTACACTGTTGTACTTGGAAACTATCAGCCTGGCAACTCTCCAAGTCTGATAAGGTCTGTGGTTGCCATTCACCCTCAAAAGACTGTTTGCCAGGACTTTGTTGGATGTGAATGATAGGAATATAGAATAAGAATGATAGGAATAGCCTAATAAAAAGGGGTTTTGTCAGGACAAGGAGTCTATTTCGTGATTTTGTGAAGCCTAGGTCAGAACAAAAGGCTGAGTAGAGGCTGTAAAGCATGCCCAGGCCCTGCAGGTAAAAGTTGGCTACTGAAAGTGGGGAAAGTCCAATCCATATCAGCACCATGGCCACCCAGGCCCAGCAGAGATGTGAGGAGGCATCTTATCCTGGCTGAGCTGGGTGACCATGGCACCAATGGGGATCTGGCTTTCCCTACTTGCGATGACTGCCTTTTACCTGCTGTGCCTGCACGTGCTCTGTCACCTTTACTTGGTCTTTCCAGCTTGCTACTTCACCTCCTTCAGGCTGGGTGGGCCAAGTGCTCTGGGCAATATCGGCGGCAGCCTAAAGAACCTGTGCGAGCTGTTGGTGGCCTTAGTAGTGGCAGCATCCACACCAGTGCCAAGGTGTTTCGGGTGCATGAACGGAACACATTCCACTTGTGGGTCAAGGGCAAGACCTGCAAGGGGGCTGAGGAGATGACCAGCAGTGACCTGCTCTCCAACTGCAAGCAAAAACAGACAGGACAGAGTAGGCAGGCCAATGGTGTCTGGCAGCAGCCGTCCAACTCCCTGCTTCACTTTGTCTTGGCCCATGGCAGCATCAGTAGCCAGAGGCAGAGGTGCAGGGGAGAGGCATGTAGTCTGTCCTGAATGATTCCCTGGGCAGCTACCTGCCCCACCCCAGCCACATGGGATGGGTGCATCTAGTGGTCCACATCATGTGCCTTCCCCTTGACTCTGCCTGCTGCTGTAGCCACCACACTTGCTTCTTGGAGGTACAGCTTGATGGTCACGCAGTTCCAACCGAACTCTGCACCCCAAATTCAGCACTCAGAAACAAAGTCCATCCAAGTAAGAATTTATTAGAGAAGTCATATTGGCACATCTGGGGAAAACCCAAATCTGAATTCACGTGTTTTCCCCAGCTTCTAGGGACTGTAGTGGTCTCCACTAGTAGGCAGCTCCAGTTTCTAGTTGCCCCAATACTCCCAGACATGAATTGCTGGTTTCGTTTGAACCTTGTGGCTGGTCCTGTCAGTGGGGTCTGCCAAGGGGTCAGTTCCTGGGTCTCATGCCTCTCTGGATTTCCACTTGTGCAACCTTGGCTGTGGCCACTTCTGCAACTAAAGGGTAAGCAGCTGGTTTCACAAACTTCCTCCAACATAGGTCCACTTCTTACTCAATCTTCCCTTAGTCTTTATGCCCCCAGTGTTTTGTGGAACGTCTTGGGGCTCAGGACTCCAGGTAGTGGCACTGCTCTTGCAAAAGCCACTGGAATTTTCTTTTAGGGGATTTGGGTTAATATCAGCATTCCAACCAGACTCTACATCCCAAATTCAGCACTCAGAGACAAAGTCCAGCCAAGTAAGAATTTATGAGAGATATTGGCACATCTGGGAGAAAACCCAAATCTGAGTTTCTGCATTTTCCACTGCAACACTAAAACTCATACTCAGCCTCTTACTGATGATCCTCAAGTCATACGTTCCAATCCACCTCAATTGTGAACTCGTCAAGTCCAGTCATCGGTGGCATCAGTGGAACCGGTGGCAACGGTGTCGCCCGATGACTCTGTGCCTGGACTGGGAAGGGGGCTTGCTGCCCTGTTGCTGCTTGACCTCTGGTAGCCATTAGCCTGGTAGTGAGGGCCGTGTGGGAAATGCCTTGGTATGGGACGGACCATCAGACGTTGGGGTGGAGGGCCGCAGACCTGGACTGGTGGGAGCAAGGTTCCTGGTGCTGGAGGGTTGTAAGCAGTCTCCGTGAATCACGGTTCCTTCACGCACTGGTGTACTTAGATGGGGATGCTGCAATGTCCACTCAGAGGCCGTGGTTGAGCATAGGTGAGGAATGGGTGCTGCAGTTGTGAGGATGAGGAGTCGGTGGTGGACCGAGCTGAGAGTGAGATTATGCTGGTGGGATGTGGTGTCCTGATCTCCAGCAGGACAGTGTGGCTCTGCCCTCTGCTATCTGGTCTCTGCCTTTCTGTGGAGCTGGAGCTGGGGAGGGTGGATGCGGCTACGACTGGTGGACTCGATGTCTCCTTTCTCCACCGCACCAGGGAGTCCTCCACGTGCTCCCACACGGTTACAAACGCTGTCCGCGGGTTCTCGCCATGGCACGCTCCACAGAAACCCTGCCTGGAGACAGGGACTGACTCTCGGTCGGAAGAGTACTCGGGTCTCAGCAGGCTGCCGGAGAGAGAGGGTAGACAGAGGGGCTCCTGGTGCTCCTCGGTTGGCGGATCTCACCCTCAGGAAGCTGCACCTGGCCATGACGTGGGTCTCTCTGTCTGTCAGCTTAACTGTGGCCTGACCAGATTTCTTCAGGTGCAGCTTCCCGTACCAGGTGTGGCATATGTTTCCACAGAGCCAAGGAGCACCTCTGAAGTCTAACCCATACTCTCCGCCCTCTCTCTCCAAGCAGCCTGCTTTCCTTTTGGTGTCCCTGTAGAGCCGGTGTCCCTTCCGCACGATATGTCATTCCTCTCAGCCACTCCAGCACCTCATCCTCGTGTTCCTCCTCAATGAAGTTTGCCTCGCTCTCCCGTTCCCATGCATACGCGCTCTTCCCGCTTTGGCAGGACCAGATGGGCCTCATCAGAGGGGCTCCAGGTGGTAGGGGCTGCTCCTCCATACCAGCAGCAGCAGCACCAGCAGATCATCATCATCTATCATCATCACAGCAGGATCATAATCATCATCATCATCAGCAGCAGCAGCAGCAGCAGCAGGATCATCATCATCAGCAGCAGCAGCAGCAGCAGGATCGCAGGACAGGGATCTGCAGCAGCCAGAGTAATCACTGGAGCCAGCAGCACAGACCACAGCAGGACCAGCAGCACCAGCAGGACCAGGAGCACCAAGCAGGACCAGAAGCACAAGCAGGACGAGCAGGACGAGCAAGACCAGGAGCATGAGCAGGACGAGCAGGATGAGCAAGTCCAGGAGCACGAGCAGGACGAGCAAGTCCAGGAGCACGAGAAGGACAGCAGGACCAGCAGCAGCTTCAGCACAGAGTACGCAGCAGAGCATCACCGCCAGGAGCAGCTTCAGCAGAAGCTCCAGCACCAGAAGAGCGAGCCCGAACAGCAGAAACCCACGCAGAAGCAGAGCAGGGACAGGGGGCGGGAGGGTGGCCCTGTCCCTCTTGCCAGGGATGGCGGCAGGTTTGCTGAGACTTTCGCTTCTTCCCATGGTTGTGGGGTTGCTGGTGGCAGGGAGGCTGCAGGGAGGCTGGCAGGCACCAAGGCTGGCAGGAAGCCTGGCAGGAAGCCTGGCACCAAGGCTGGCACCAAGGCTGGCAGGAAGCCTGGCAGGAGCAGGCAGCAGGCAGGCACAAGGCGGCAGGCCAGGCAGGCACCAAGGCTGGCAGGCACTGGCTGGCAGGGAGGCTGGAAGGCAGGCTGGCAGCAAGGCTGGCAGGCAGGCAGACAGCAAGGCTGGCAGGGAGGCTGGCCAGGAGGCATGGAGGCAGGCTGGCAGGAAAGGCTGGCAGCAAGGCTTGCAGGCAGGCATGCAGGCAGGGCAGGCAAGGACTCGATGTATCCTGCAGCAGGTCTTTCCTCCGAATGCTGGCCACGTGCGAGCTGCTTTCCCTTTATATCCGCGTGGCTTGTGCAATGCTTCCCCCACATGCGCAATTAACGCCAGGCATCCGTTAGGCTTCCGCTGTGCATCCTAGGCTTCGCTGTGCATCCGCTTCATCGCTGTGGCATCCGCTCTGCATCCGCTTCATCCGTTCCGCGTCCGCTTTGCTGAGGCCCCTGGAAGCCCTGCGGATGTGCCATCTGCTTCCATCTGCTTCCATCCGCTAGGCTTCCGTTCCGCATCCGCTTCCATCTGCCCTGCATCCTTCCTGCGTCCGTGTTATCCACTCCGGTTTGCAAATTTTTGCCCCTTTTGAGAGCGGATAACGATGGAACATTTTGCTCGTCCGTTGTGTCCGTTTTGCATCCGTTGGGCAGTGTGACAGGGCCTTAACATAGATACTTGCATCTATAAATGCTTAATTTGGTAATAGTTGTCATCCCAGGATCTAGTACATCTTCATATTCTTGCCTTAGCAGAATCAATTTTTCAGGCACCCAGTGGGAAATTAGCAAATGTTAGGACACACCTCTTGCAATTTTTCTCTGTTCAAGATGCAATCTTTCAAAAGATGCAATCCTACCTTCAATTGATCATGCAATCTATGAGGACATACAACTTCATAATGAGTTCTCTTTTTCTTTCTCTTGTTGAACTCCAGTAATGAATTCCTGTTAGCTTTGTCTGTTTGTTTACCCAGTACATTTGTGTTCAAAACATTTAAATAATTCTTGGGCTTTCCTCCTTGTTTTTTTCACATTGAATAATAACTTGAACATGAAGGACCCAGATAAAACCATATAGTAAACCTTAATCTGATGAAAGAGGCATGGGTAGGAGAATGGAATTCCCCCCACCATTCTGAACTAAAGAAAATGTAACCATGCATATGTGAAATAGAGTGGGAGGATAACAGTTTAGGTTATCATTTTCATCATCAAAGCATTATACCACTTAATCATAGATCATAACAATAGTCCTATCAACCTCTATCCAGTGAATCACATAGTTTATTCCACCTACTCAAATACAGTTGAGATCCTATCTCTTGTACCCCTTTTATCACTTGGCCAGTCACATTTAAAAGAATGGGACACCCCAAATGCTGAAAATGTAAACTTTTGGTCATCAGCATACAGGAAAAATAAGTTTTGTACGGCTGAGAGAGTGGAAGATAGCATTCCTCCCACAAGTTCAAATAACAAGTATAAAAATAGACAAAAAAGAACAATAATTACCCCATACACTATAGATGAAAAAATTTCTCATACATTATAGCAGAACTGTTCAAAACTACAGAAGAGGTTTTTGAAAGCATTTCTATCTATTAAGTTCTTATCATTAATAGTCTGCAATCAAGTAGGTTTATAATGTGCATTTAAGTCTATAATCTGACCATATTGTTAGACTCAAATAATATATACTTATTATACCAGCTTTAAACTATGCCAGCTTTAAACTTATTTTGGCACTCATGTTCTGGTGCTCATTCTGGAGTTCATCAAATCTGCAGACAACACCAAGCTTGTGGGAATTGCTAATTGTAAAATAGACTCAAAATTAAGAAGGACCTTGATGACTTGATCATTGGGTCCTATTCAATAAGATGAAGTTCAATGGTGACAAAAGTAAGGTCCTACACTTAGGCAGGAAAAACCAAATGCACAGATATAAAATAGGCAATACCTGGCTCAACAATAGAAACTAGAGAGGAATCTAGGTGTCCTGATGGAGCACCACTTAAGAATGAGCCAGCAGTGTGCTGCAGCTACCCAAAAAGCCAGTGCAATCTTAATAGAATAGAATAGAATAGAACAGAACAGGACAGAACAGAACAGAATAGAATAGAAGCTGGAAAGGACCTTGCAGGTCTTCAAGTCCAGTCCCCTGCTCAAGGAGGACAACCTATACCATTTCAGATAAGTGATTGTCTCTAGACAAGGGGTAGGATTCAAATTTCTTAACAAACAGTTTGTGGGTGTGGCCTAATTTGTGGGTGTGGCTTGGTGGTCACATGACTGACTGGCCATGGCTTGTATGTAAATATTGTAAATATTTATGTAAATATTGATTTTTTTTTATTAAAAAAGAGCAACTTTTACCCCAAAGCAGGCAAAGCAGGCAGGCAGATTGAGTTGCTCACAGAATCACAGATTCACTCAATGATCCACCTTTCTGCAATCTGCTACCTGAGTCTGCACTGAAAAACAAATGCTTCAGCCCTAAGGAAGGTTCAACTCTGCTCTCAGGCCACTTCTCCCCGCCAACCCCCTGAATGCCACCCCTGACTGGGGCTCAGAGAAGCTTCCTGGGCAGACAAAGCAGTACAACAGTGATTTAGACAAGCTAGAAAGCAAGAAATCCAAGGATTTTTTGCTTTCTAGATCATCTAAATCACCTGGAACAGCTGATAGAACAGCTGATCATCAGGGGAAGAAAAGAAAAAATAGTAACTTACCAAAAATTAAGCGAAGGCAACAACACAGGCAAGTTGGATGGCATACATGCCAGGTAAGGAGTGACTGGGCAGGGAGGGGAGGGGTGGGAGGGGAGGGGCCAGCCAGTGGCACAATTTGCCAGTTCTCCAAACTGCACAGAATTGACCAGGTAGAATTATACCCAATCTAGACTCTAGTCCCTTCATAAAAATGTCCAGTGATGAAGTGCCCACAATTTCTGAAAGCAAGCTGTTCCACTAGTTACTTGTTCTCACTGTAACGAAGTTTCTCCTTAGTTCCAGGTTGTTTCTCTCTTTGATTAGCTTCCAACCATTGTTACTTGTCCTGCCCTTTGGTAGTTTGTAGAATAATTTGACCCCCTCTTCCTTGTGGCAGCCACTCAAATACTGGAATACTGCTACCATGTTGCCCCAATTCTTCTTTGCTTTAGACTACTCAAACCCAAATCCTGCCCAGTGGTGGCATTGGAATAAGTTAACAACCAGTTCTGTGGCTGGGTAGGCAGAGCCAGTTGGTCATGTGACTGGGTAAGTGACACCACTCATCACATCCAGCCCCGCCTTCTGGCCACTCACCTCAAAGGCAGAGGTAGGATTCAGCTAGTTGGGGTTAATCCCATCACTGGCTGGCCCTGCCCCATCCATTTTTCAGCCAGTTTTTTGGCCATTTTGGGGTTCTTTTTGGCCATTTTGTGGCTGTTTTCAGGCCATTTTCGGGCTACTTTCATGCTGTGTTATGGGCAATTTTGGGCCATTTTCAAAATGTTTTGGGGGCCATTTTCAGACTGTTTCTCAGGCCATTTTCAGGCTGTTTTTGGCCATTTTAGGCCATTTTGGGGGCATTTTTGGACCTAAAATGAGCCCAAAAATGACTGAAGTTGTTCCAAAATTGGCCTGAAATGGCCTGAAAAACAAAACAAAAAAACCAGACTGTTTTTGGGCTGTTTTGAACATTTTTCAGGCCATTTTCAGGCCATTATCTGGCCATTTTTGCTCTAAAAAATGAGCCAAAATGAGTTCAGTTCTTCTCTGAACTTTTTCCAAGGTCTCAACATCTTATTTTGTAGTAGGGTGATCAAAATTGATTGCAGTATCCCAGGTGTGGTGTTACCATGATTTTATTTTTTTATTTTTTATCTTTTAAAAACATCTCATTAGGTGAACAATGTGGTTCCAGGCTTTCACCTTTCCATACAAACATGACCATAATTACATACTAGCTTTCATATCCAGATTTATATCATATTATTACTTACTACCTTTTTCTTTAAATAATCTCATACAGTATTATACATAACAGCATTACATATTTATTATATATGTGTGTGTGTGTGTGTATGTGTGTGTTTGTGTGTGTATGGTTTTCAGCTTTGTTCAGGTATTTTCCCATGTCATTATAGTTATGCTTTTAAAGTTGAAGCAACGGTTTGGCAGAATCTCATCTGCCATCATCAGATGGGATTCTGTATCATCTTCTGTATAGTATAGTGTTCGTCTGTGATTCAGACTTTCACAGCCATTTCTGTTTTAAATTTGGAAACGGCTGTGAAAATCTGACTCACAGACGAACACTATACGGAAGCCTGATGATGGCAGATGAGATTCTGCCAAAATGTTGCTTCAACTTTAAAAGCATAACTATAATGACGTGGGAAAATACCCAAACAAAGCTGAATACCATATATATATATATATATACATATATATTTGGAAGCCTACACTCTCAAATAGAAATATCTCCACACCAAAAGCAAGACAAACACCTGGGCACAAACAGACTCCCTCTGATATATCTCCAGCCT
The DNA here is from genome assembly GCA_004320025.1 of Laticauda laticaudata. NCBI lineage: Eukaryota > Metazoa > Chordata > Lepidosauria > Squamata > Elapidae > Laticauda > Laticauda laticaudata. Next base: position 7,877 of record BHFT01004034.1, on the reverse strand, counting down.
CAAACACACCCCAACCAGGCACCAGATGAACCTAGCTTCCTAATAGATAATAGCCGTCCTTTCACAGGAAGCCAAGCTACACTGAAAGCCTCCAATACAGAAACACAGTGTTGCCAGCCAATCAAAGCCACAAAACAGACAGAAAAACCAGAAACACCAATCAAACAAACTCCAAGTCCAATAAACACAGACCAAAATTTCCAACCAATCAGGATGTAGAAAAAACATCTGCACAAAATAGGCTAGCCTCAAATTTAAAACCAACGCCTGTGATAGCCTGACCCACATACAACCCATACAGAAGCCTGATGATGGCAGATGAGATTCTGCTGAAATGTTGCTACAACTTTAAAAGCACTACAATGATGTGGGATAATATCCAAAGGAAGCTGAACTGGATAGAAAAGACAACGAAACAAAATTGACAGACCTACTCCAAGACTCCACATACAAACCTATAAACACAGACCCAACCACATATCTAGAAAAATTAACCAGAAGAAATTATAACCAGCCACATAAGCAAAGAAATCCAACAGACGATCATCCCAAGAGAAAAATCTTCTAGATGCCCCAAATTATACGCCTCCCAAAAATACACAAAGAAGGCATACCCCTCAGACCCATAGTCAGTCCATAGGACACCATTACAAAACCTAGCTAAATACTTAGCAAAACAACTACAGCCCCATGCTGAAACCGCAGCTTCATATGTAAAAACTCATACCACTTCTTAGAAATGATGAAAATCTACACGTAAGAACAAGAAGATCTGCTTGTAAGTTTCGATGTGGTTTCACTATTCACTCAAGTCCCAATAAAAGAAACTCTTGAAATCATCAAAAATAAATACCAACCAGTTAAAGACCTCATGAACTAACAGAACACTGCCTAACAACATCATATTTCATATACAAAGGACAAAGATACAAGCAAATTGAAGGAGCCCCTATGGGATCACCACTGTCACCCATCATTGCAACCTGTTCAGGAAGAATTCGAATCCAGAGACCCTGGCTAATGCCACCCACAAACCCAAACTGTGGCTAAGATACTCGATGACACATTTGTGATTTGGCCCCATGGAAAAGAAACCTAAACAATTTCCTAACACACCTAAACAACACCCACCCCAAAATCAAGTTTCACCATGAAACGGAAATAAAAAACAACTACCATTCCTAGATGTACTAATCTACAAAAGAACAGATGGCACACTGGGCACACACCATATACCAAAAGAAAACACACACCAACCGCTCCTCAACGCCCAATCCCACCACCACCCAGCACAGATAAATTCCGTGGCGAAAACACTAATTACCAGAACCAAACGCCTGGCAGATAAGACACATATAAAGACTGAACTATGCACCCTGTCTGAAGTATTGACAGCCAATGGCTTCCAAAAAACCAAAATCACCAACCTGATGCACAAAAACACAACCAAGACATAACAGAGACCTAGAAGACCAACAGACCTATGGAACAGCTGTCTTGCCCTACATAAGAGGTACTACAGATAAAATCAGTAAGATACTACACAGGCATCACATCAAAGACTGCTTCAAAACAGACAAAAAAATAGCAGCCATCCTGAGGAACCCCAAGACAAAATTGACCTGGAAAACCAAGGCATATACGAAATTCCCTGTACATCATGCCCGGCCACATACATTGGACAGACCAATAAAGAGAATAATACCCACTATGATGAACACAAAAATGCAGTAAAAAAGCTGGAACACACCTCCTCACTAGTCCAACACATGAAACCACAGGTCACAACATCAACTTCAATGGCACTAAAACCTAGCCACTATAGAAAACCCCAGCCACAGAATCATCAGAGAAGCCATAGAGATTGAAAAAAGACCTGAAAGCATGAATAAGAAGAGATGATTCCACCAGACTGTCAATCATTTGGAAGCCTGCACTCTCAAATAGAAAGATCTCCACACAACAAGCCAGGCAAACACCTGGGCACAACAGACTTCCTCTGATAGCTCCAACTCAAACACCCCCCCACCAGGCACCCGAGTGAAACCCAGCTTGCTAATGAATAGCAGCTTGCTAATGAAGAGCATCCGTCCTTTCACACGGAGCCAAGCTGCACTGAAAGCCTCCAACACAAAGAACAGAGAGTGTTGCCAGCCATCAAAGCCACAAAACAGACAGAAGAAACCAGAAACACCAATCAATCAAACTCCAAGTCCAATGAACACAGACCAGGCTCCTAGCCAATCAGAATGGACCACCCTCAAATTTGAAACCAGGAACTGTGAGACACACTTCCATACAGAAGCCTGAGGATGGCAGATGAGATTCTGCTGAAACGTTGCTACAACTTTAACAGAACTACAATGACGTGGGATAATACCGAAGGGAAGTCTCATTCATCATCTTCAGACTTGTGTCTTTAGCTTTGTGCTTCTCAGAATCATGTGAGCTTGCAGCTGCTTCTTCCTTTTAACTGCTGGTGGGGGTGTGACTTGATTGGGTGAGGGCTGGGTTGTGTTCTGATTGGGTGGGGGTATGTTCTCATTTGTTGGGGGTTTGGCTCTGTTCTGATTGGGTGGGGAGTTGGCTGTGTTCTGATTGGCTGGGGGTGTGTTCTGTTCAGGTGGGGCTTGGTTGTGCTCAGGTTAGTCTTAGTTGCTGGGGAATTTGAGCTGGTGAGCTGTGATCCTGTTGTTTGGCTTCGCATTCATGGTCGTGCACATCTTCATGGTGGGTGTCCATTTGCTTCATGTATGGGTCGGAGGTGTTTGAAGTGGGTATGATGAGCTGCAGTACGGCTTCTGGTCGTGGTCGTGTCTCATCATCTTGTGTGGGTGTGAGTCTGCTTTCTACGTGGAAGTTGTGGTGTAGCATCTTGTGTGGCCCTCGTGGGTGTGGGTCTGGTGTCCTTTTTCATGTTAGGTACTCATTTGTAATGAGGGCGGGTTTCCAGATGTTGGTAGGTGGAGGTATCATTCATTTTATTCATGCTGTGTGGGTGTTTTTCTATCTCTATGGCTTCTCTGATTATTCTGTTATTGAAGTGTTCAGTTTTGGCAATAGTTCTGGTATTTTTAAAGTCAATCAAATTAAAGTCCTGTGGCTTTGAGGTGTTGGACCAGAGAAGAGGTCGGTTCTTCTTTTTTTATTGAGTTCTTGTGTTCTTCAATGCACGCACTTATTCTTCTGTTGGTTTGGCTGACGTATGTGGTGGGACAGGTGGTGCAAGGGATTTCGTATACTCCTTGGTTTTCTAACTCGATTTTTCTAACTACACACTCTCACTAACATACTAACAGCCAGTGGATTCCAAAGAAAGAAGATTATTCACCTAATCCAAAAAGAAACCTGAACCAAAATCCAAGACAGAGAACAAGAGAACGGCAAAGCCCTCCTCCCATATGTAAAAGGCACTACAGACAAAGTCAGCAAGATCCTCCAAAAACACAACATTAAAACAGCATTCTGCACAAATAGAAAAATATCCACCATCCTAAGAAATCCTAAAGACAAAATCGAGTTTTTTAATTTTGAGTTTGTCATAGAAAACTTCTGAATATTTAGCAAGACGTTGTGGGAAGGTTGTGGGAAGTAATTGCATTTACTCCAGTCACTTGAAGTCCTAATGAGTGGAACCAGTCCAAACCCAAAAGACTTAGGAGGCTCCCATTTACAATAACTAGTGGCAAATGACCCTTAAAATTGTTGTACTGAATATCGAACTTGCCTGTTCCGAGGACTGGAATGTATTGTCCCTGGTCATCCCTCAGGAGTTCAGATGGTTCTTTTTGATATCTGGCACCAGATTCTTCAGTGTCTTCCAGGAGAGGAGGGATAGTGAGGATCTGGTGTCCACCTCCATCTGACAGGGGCTGCCTTCTAGATCATCATTAATTTTATTAATATTAAAAGAGTAAGGCAGTGACTCTGTGGGAATACTTTGTTGATGGCATAGCATTCCTTTTTGGGTTTGAAATTTCTTTGCTGGTTCTGATGCTGAGGTGGCTGGTTTGTGCTTCTTGGTGCTTAGCAAATTCTAGCTAGGTGGCCTTTCTTCTGACACTTCAGGCAGACTGCACTTCTAAAGCAGCAAGTGGCTCTTAAATGGTTTCCCCTACAGCTGAGGCAAATCAGCTGTGGTGTTCGTTGTCTTTTGTTGGTGGAACCTGTTCTTTGTATGGGCTGAGGTGTTTTGAAGTGATTTACTGATTCTTCCTCTTTGAAGTGTTCACCTTTGAAGTATGTATCTTCATAATAGACTGTAGAGCTGGGCTTTATGCTGGGAAAGCTGCTTGCTCTTTGTATTTTGGCTGCGGATAGGTTTGACCTGTTTGATAGGTTTGATAAGTTCAGCTGCTTGTGCTTCTTCGATTGCCTGCTTTAAGTTAAGGTCAGCTTTCGCCAGCAGCTGTCACTGAAGCCAGAGGTCTCTCACCCTGAAGATGAGCTGGTCCAGCAGCATATCTAGATCAGTGGTTCCCAAAGTGGGCAGTACCGCCCCCTGGAGGTGGTGGGATGCCTTAGGGGGGCACTAAGAGGCAAGGGGGGCAGCAGGGGGCTGCTAAGAGGTGGCAGGGGGGCACTGGCACTCTGTCCAGCAGCCCTGGGGGGGAAACAGGTGGCACACAAATGGCTACCTCTCTCCCCCCCTTGTTCAGTGCAGCAGCTCTTCCCATGGCAGAATCTACCCATAAAATGAACGTGTGTGTGTGTCAGAGGAGGAATGTGTGTCGAGGGGGAGGAAATGTTTTTCTCATAGTTTTGAGCTGGGAGGGACCAGAACGAGCTGAAGCACCAATGGGAATTCTCCCTGCTCCAGTGTCATCCGTCTCCGGACAGAGTCTCCCTTGACTTCACCCAATGGAGAAGAGAGTTCTGAGCAGAGAGAGAAGTGGAGAAAGTGGGAGGGGATCTTTTCAGTCTTGGGGAGCTGCATTCTAGGGGGTTCTTTCATTCCAGCTTCTAAGGGGAGGGTGGACTTCCTTTTGCACCCCCCCAATGATTATCATCAATCTCCCTTTCTCTGTGTGCCTGGAGGAGTGAACTAAATGCCCTTTGAGTTCCCACAGTGCCCAGAGGGTGCCCAGGCTGGAGCTGCTGAGACTCCAGATGGGTAATGTTCTGTTCTGAGAAGAAAAGTACGCAAGACCGGTGTTCCAACAAACAGCTCTTTATTATAATAACTCAGTGACTTGTAACAGAACATTTGCCGAAGCCGCGGCAGCCCTTGTTATAGCGGCTGCTTGTGGCTTATGGCCAATGACAGTTCTTTAAGATTTCCTGCCATCAGGTGGGCATTGCAATTGGGCATACCAATTGCAATGGTACTTTATTGTCCAATCCTGTTGCGGCCTGCTCGGCCAATCAGATTTAGGTATTTGGAGTATTCTAATTTCTATAAACAACACTCCTCCCCTCTTGGTTTCATCCAACATGCGTAATGTAGTTACGCAGGTAGGTGGGGCTTTTGCGGGTCCTACTTGACCTGCACAGCTCAGTCTTAGCATGGTCTTCCATTGGTTCAGTCAGGATCGCCTTTTCTCCGTGTCTTCTCCATGGAACCTCTGGAAGGGTGAGTCAGCCTTGCCGCTCCCACCTGGGTCTCTCGGGCTGGGTGAATTGGCTCTGCCGCTCCCTCCTGGTCTGTCCAGGTTGGTCGAGCCGGCCTGGTTGTCCTAGAAGGCCTCGCCTCGCTTCTCTGCTACCAGTTCTCTTCTCCAGAGGTTGTCTATGGGTAAGTGCTCTTTTTGTCTTACTGGGGGTTCTAATTCGGGTTTGTGTTGTCTCTTTTGTCGTGTTATTGCTGGTTCATCTCTCCCCTTTTTATTATTTTGTGTTTCCTGCTCCCGCCTTGGTTGTTTTTGGATTGTTTGTTGGGGGTGGTATTTGCAGCAGTGCTTCAGAGCTAGGTAGGTTCGTATTGTGTTCCAATGTCCTGGAGCGAAGCTGGTCGATGTGTCGTTTCCATGTTCTGCCATCGTCTAGTGCAAGCCAGTATGACCGGGACCCTGTAATTTGTGTAACTGTGGGTGGAAGCCATAATGGGTCCCCAGTAAGATTTTTGGCGTAGACTAGGTCTCCAATGGTAAAGGAGCGATATTTACTTGAGGAGTCAGGGGTTTCTCAGAGGTGTAGGTGGGGTGTAGCCTATCTAGGTAGGAATGCAATTTTCTACCCATGAGAAGTTCTGCTGGGCTTTTTGTTAGTGGTTGTGCTAGGGTGATATGCCGAATTGTTAAACAGTTTGTTTAGTCTATCTTGGATGTCCCCAGTGTCCAGTTTGTTTAGGGCTTCTTTTGTATAACGAACCATGCATTCAGTTCGTCCGTTTGAAGCCGGATGAGCCGGCGTTGTTACTGGCATGTCAGATGCCTTGTGCAGCTAGGTATTGTTCGAAAGCTAAGCAGTAAACTGGGGGCCATTATCAGATACTACTACATCTGGCAGTCCATGTGTAGCAAACAGCTTGTTCAAATGTTTTATGACTGCTTCAGTAGTTGTGGACGCCATAAGAATAACCTCTAGCCAGTTTGAAATAAGCGTCAACAATTATCAAATATGTGTTCCCTTTCGTTGGCCCAGCAAAATCAATATGGAGTTTTGACCATGGCCTCTGGGAGTTTCCCATTCCAGGACTGGTGCAAGAGGGGAGGGTAGGCCTTGATTTCTGGCAGTCATGGCATGTTGCCACCCATTTTTTTCAATGTCTTTGTCCAGCCCTGGCCACTAGACGTAACTCCTGGCCAGGGCTTTCATTTTTACTATGCCCGGGTGTCCCTTGTGCAACATGCACAATACTTCCTCCTGCAATTTTTTGGGAATTACCACCCTGTCCCCCACAAGTATAAAACCCTTTTCCAGGGACAGTTCAGTCTGCCGGGTATTGAAAAGTTTAAAAGTCTCGCCTCTATACTCATCCGGCCAGCCCTTTACCTACCCAAAGCAGAATTCGAGCTGTCAGCGGGTCTTTTGCGGTTTGCTTTAGCGACATCTGCTGCGGTTAGTGGCAGATTCGGCCATGTCTCAAACTGAAGAGTGGAGATGGTGGGAGCTGGGTCACCTTCCTTGTCAGGCAGGGGGAACAGCTTAAGGCATGCTCATGGGTAATGGTTTTTCCTGGGCGATGGATGAATGTGTAATTGTATGCAGTGAGAAATTCTGACCATCTTGTCATTCTTGGTGATAGGATGTTCGGGGTTGGTTGTTCCCTGCCAGAATTTCCTAGCAGGGGTTTGTGGTCCGTGATAATAGAAATGTCCTATCATATAGGTATTCGTGGAATCTCTTGACGCCTGCTATGATGGCAAGGGCTTCTCGGTCAAGTTGGCTGTAGTTCCTTTCAGATTTTGGCAGCGTTTTGGAATAGAAAGTGATTGGTGCTTCTCTGCTGTCTGGTAGCTTGTGGCTCAGTATGGTGCCGATTCCAAAAGGCGATGCATCACAGGTGACTGTCAGTGGCAGGTTGGTGCTGTGTTGTATTAAAACGGTTTGGATGTTATAAGTCCTTAATTTTTGGAATGTTGCTTGTTCTCGGTGGCCCCAATTCCCAGACAGCTTTTTTTATCTAATAGCTGATGGCTCTGCTACGGTTGTCTTTTGGGCAGGAAGACATTGTAGAAAGTTAATGAGACCTAAGAACACCTGTAAGTCTGTTTTGTTCTTTGGTCTGGGTGGTCTTTTAATTGCTTTTATTTTTTTTTCAGTGGTGTGTATCCCTTTCTCATCTATAAGGTAGCCTAAGAATTCGACTTGATTGGTGGCTAGTTGACATTTTTTCTTTTGAACTTTACCCCGCTTCCCTGAATCTTTGCAAGACTTCTCTCAGTCTATCTCTAATTGGTGTTTGTTTTTTGCTGAACATAATACGTCGTCAAAAT
>BHFT01004033.1:0-16829 GCA_004320025.1 Laticauda laticaudata | reverse complement strand
CTTAAGATTTTTACAAAGGTTGCAGAGTTATATATTTCTGGTCTTTGATAATATGTTTCCATTTTTATTCTGTTTTTCTAGAGTCCTTAATAGCAAAGTCAATAATTTTCACAGATAAACAGACCAGGTGTGCCAGGAGGTCCAACGTATAGCTTTCATTATTAAAGATCTGCTGTAAGCTAAACTCATCCCAGGCCTGACCAGATTGTATCTAAAAAATAAAATATGTAAAATCTGGAATAAAATAAGTTCTTTAAAAATATAGTTATAACAGAAAAAGAAGGAAAACGTATCACCCCACCCCCCCAAAATTAAATACTTCAAAAGCCATCTGTGACAGATAAAAAGGAAACAAGATGGGGAACTGTGTTTGTGGTGCAGAAAATTGCACAACTGATTATAGAGGGGAAAGGGGGGCTTCTTCTGATGTTTGGAGAACTATATTGTGCAAACATTCTGTGGATGATAGAACTGGAATCAATACAAATCTGAATAGGCTAGCAAAAAGAAGAGATTCTGGACTAGGTCAAAACAAAATTAACTTATTAATGATAATAGATGCTTCAGCACAAACAGAATAGGTACGGAGACTAAAAAGCATATTTAAGGGTTTTAAAGAAGGGACCATAATTTGTAACAGCAAAACAGTCATCAGCAAGTATTCATTGCAAGAAATGTATCCTGATAGCAAAAACCCTTTTCTCATACTTTGTTTTGTGAGAAGTTTATCACCAAATATCTTGTATTCTTGATACTGTTTCCATCTTCCCTTAAAATAATGAGAATTCACAATAGTCTGAGAATCACTCTCTCCAAGTTAATCAAATTAGCAAACTTTCTCAAATCCACAAAATAAGTTACCCATTCCTAATCCACATATCAAAAGATAAGGTCTGCAACAAGGGTGAAATTCAAAAATTTTCCCTACTAGCTCTGTGGGCGTGGCTATGGACGTGGCTTGGTATAATAGTAATAGAAACTGGGGGTGATTTTTTTGCCAATTCAAATCATCCCTCTCCTGAGCCGGCCAAGGTAGTTGAATTTCACCCCTGGTGTGTGTCATGCCCTTGTCAAAGTCTGAATTTGAGGAGGAGGAAGATGTACAGCTGACAGGGAGTGGGAGTGCGGCTCTATTGGCTGTGGAGGAAACTGGGTAAGAGCAAAGTCTAGCTGGGCAGAGTAGGGAAGAGGTAGAACAAGGGAGAGGAAGTTCAGATGAAGATCCAGGCCTACCCTCTCTTCATCCTAAAGCACACAGGGAGGAACAGAGAAGAGAGCAATGTGGATTATGTGGCTTAAGGGAGAGGAAAGGGCCCTGATTCCCTTCATTAACCACAAATGAGAATTTAAAAGAGATACAAGCTGAGAGTGGTGTCTGCTGGGAACAAATGTGAGTTTATCTTGTGTTGATTTTGGTTATCTGCGTTCCTGGCATCCTCCCAACCAGGTTGAATTACTGCTGTTCCTTCATGTCTGGAATTCCTTCTCTTGCCCTGATTGGACTTATAGTTACAGTTTTTGCTGACAGTGTTTTGGACTTGAATCTCTGCAGCCAAAGGCTGTTCCTGGGAGAGTTTTTCTCCAGCCCAGAAGGTAACCAGGACATTGGGGAAAAAGTTGGAACTAATAAAGGGACTCCTACTGATTATCTGACTGTGTTGCCTTTGTGCCATGCCCCCGGTCATAACAGTCTGCAAACACAAACAGAGTTAATAAAATTAAGTCTTCCAGCAAAACTGTATGTTCACAAGAGCACACACACACACACATAAACACACACACACACTTCAGCACATAGACATTTCCACACCCCGGACAAGCTCCCCCTATAAAAGTTTGCTGCTGTAACCCATTTCTCTGCAGCTTGCCCCTAAAAGTAAATTATTTTGATTTTAGCAATAAATATTTCTTCTTTCCTCACAGTTCTCTGCATCTCATTTTTGTTTATTCTTGTGCAACCCTGGCTCAATAATTTGGAACCCCAAATTATTCTTCTGACAGCTTCATCTTCAATGTACTGGGGCTAGGCAATGGCTTTAACTTTCATGTCTCTAGTAATGTATTCTTCCAATTTTGATACAGGACAAAAAATACTGAGAGGAAAAAATGCTGCTTTTACAACCTACCTTTATAACACTGCAGCCACAAGGATAGGCATCTTGTTTCTCTCACAGAAGACAGTTGGTTCTGGGTTTTTGTATAGTTTAATTTTTTTACTTCCTTTTCTATTTATCTTTTTATATTCTGTAAACTGCCCAGAGCCACCCTATTGAGAAGATGAGTGGCAAATAAATGTAATAAATAAAATAAAAATAAATAGAATTATATGAGTTAATTTCAGAGCAATGATTAGTTCTGTAATCATTAGTTCCCTAATCTCCTCTACTCCTAGTTCCTCTAGAGCAGGGAAATGTTTTGAAGGAACCAGAGAGCAGGCCAAATATAAGTTTCAAGGCATCTTAAAGGTGATGTAGGTTGAAGTCATTCATACATTAAAATAGAAAGGAAATTCTCAAGAGAAGAATCCAAAAACTGGAATAAAATCCATTTCAGGAAAATGGATCACAGTGTAATCCATTTCTATTCTTCAAATATTCAGATAGCAAATGTATATTTCAAAAACATGACTCTGAGAATTATTACTCTCCTCTCCATGCTTATTGGATTCTTCCAAGCAAAACAAAAAAGCTGAGTCAGAATGTCTTTTCTGTATGAATTCACAATACACCCATCTCAATAAAGAAACAAATACACAAAAAGCCAGCACATATTGCTTCATCACCAAACTTGTTGCTTTTTATTTAAAGTGGGTTATAGATAGAAAGAGAATAACTTATTTCAACAGGGGTTAAAAGAATTAATTCAAAAATGTTTAATAAATAAAAAGTAATAATAATCCCAATAAGACAAATTGTAGAACATGTTTCAAAAAGTCTATGGTTTCCTTTTATTTAAAGCAAAGTGGAATTGGAGAAATGCAGACTTTGCTTTAGCTAAAAAAAAGAGGAAACATCTGAAATATTATACTTATCAATGGAAATATTTATTTCCTGGTAACTACAGTACATCACAAATAATCATGGGAGGCTAGATGGGAGAAGCCAGTGCCAGAGTATATGGTATAGTTGGAGTCCAGGGGATAGCTCGCTTCATGGATATTCCTCCTCCACATGCATGGATCATCTGGATGGGATATCTTTCACAATTGCTTGCAATATAGCCTCTCCATCAAAGGTGATATTCAGCAGGTTCTGACCAGTTCTGGAGAACCAGAAATTTTGAATAGTTCTGAGAACCAGCAAATACCACCTCTGACTGGAGATTTTACAGTATCCTTCCCCTGCCACACCTACCAAGCCACGCCCATAGAACCGGCAGTAAAAAAAATTGAATCCCATCACTGATCCCATACCAGAAAATGGTGGACTGCCTTCAATCCGCTTCATCAGAAGATTGCCTATAAAAAAGTAGCTGTATTATGAAAGCATGTCTTCAGCAAAGAGTAAGTGTGGCATTATAATACTATGATAAACAGATTATGGGGATCAGCCCTAAGTAGCTATACACCTGACAAAATATCTACCGATACCTCATATCCTGGACATAAGCTGTTTCAACCCCTTCCCTAAGGATGATGCTATATAGCAATCAATGCCAAAACAACTAGATACAAAGAAAGTGTTTTCCTCCATGCCATCGCCCTGCTGAACATCTAATTCTTACATCTAATTCCCACATCTGAACATCTAATTCCCACTGTCTTATGCCTACATTTACTCATGGAGTAGGACTGTATTACTATTATGCTTTCCTATTATCTTTTATTGGTATCTTACAATTTATCACTTTGTTGTTTGTATCTTATGATTTATGATTTGTATCATGATTATGATTTATTACTTTGTTGTTAGTACAATCACTGCAAACTTGTCCCAAATGTGCTTTTTCAAAAGACAACTGGACTTTGTTTTTTTCTTGAAGATGTTTTGCTTCTCATCCGAGAAGCTTCCTCAATTCTAATTGAAAATTTTTGTCTTAAAAAAAATGAAGTCTAGTTGCCTTTTGAAAAAGCACCCTGGAAACAACCATGACCTGGGTGACTGAAAATCTCCATGACATTGAGGGACAAATTCCTTTGTCCACCCCATCTTATCCTATCCTATCCTATCCTGGGGCTGAAGTGTGACTGGCCTAAAGATCACCCAGGTAGCTTCAAGCCAGAAATAGAACTTTTGGTCTCCTGGTTTCTAGCCCAATGCCTTAATCACCATATCAAACTGGCTTTCATAGGCTACATTACTATTTTATTCTCTTCTTTGCTTTGATGAAGCAAAATAACTGCATGCATGCATATTAAAAATTCAAAAAGGGATACTTAAATGCATGGTTCTATCTATTTTGAAACTTCTTCAAAGGATTTGCATAACTCCATTTGCATATGCATAAGGGGCTTACAATACATCAGTGATTGCCTTAATCAGGGTCAGTAGAGCAGGGCTTCAGAAACTAAACCCAAAGTTGTGTCTCTTATCTATTCCAACTATTAGTATATTAGTTGATGTGTTTTAGTTCCTTTTCAATTTAAATTGAAGACTGGACATATGAAGAAGGCATGATTTTATTAAAATTTGTACTTCAAGATTCAAGAGCAAGCCACTATGATCTCAGCTATTCTGAGATTTGGTTAAAAAAAAACATTTGTAGGATATATCAGGAAGTATCAAAATACCTGTAGCTTTTTTTCCTTTGCAGAATAATATTATGGATGGGTATCTTTAGGAGATACATTAATCCTGCCAATTCAATCAGACCACCTTCAAAGATTTCATTGCCAAAATTATTGAACATTGCAATACTTTTAAGGCAAGCATAACAAGAATTAGGAAAATCATTCTCCAAAAGTCTATAGAAAAATTGTAAAAAAGCTATGCCCAAAGTGTCCTCCCACAATTCAAAACTAAATGTCTTTTTAAATGTCTTTTTTTAAATGGCTTTTTTTTTCTGTGTCCTTTCCTGAGTTGCTTGTCATAACACTATAGACTATCATTGTCTTGCTCTTTATGGTTAGTGTACATTTGCTGCCTCTGATCAAAGGGTTTTGGCATTGCTATTGGCAAATTTGGCCTTTCTTGGGAAGGAACCCTCATGACTTATTTTTATGCTGTACCAGACTAGGCAAGGCACACTGTCAAACCTTGGCCTTTTCTGTGTGCGCTTGATTGTGTCAGAAAACTTGTTGGCAATTCTCTGTGTTAATTAGCAAAGCAGCAGAAGGCGGCTGGCGCAGATGAGATGCAATGCCAGAGAAATAAGCAAGCTACAAAAAAGGCTGGCGCAAAGGAATTATCATTTGTAGCCTTGCCACTACTACCTTCTTAAAAGGAGTGAATATTTGGCTGGTACAAATATTGTCTTGGCACACTTTGTCAAGTAAATTAAACCTGGCCACTCATAAAGGAATTAAAAGCAAATGCTTGTAATGCTTACTATTGAAGATGGCCAGTCTTGAGACTATATTCACAATACTGTCCTGAACTTCCAACTTTGTTGGCAGGACCAGCATGGAAGGACCAGCATGTTATATTACCATAAGAGAGGTGGGGAAACTTAAAATTTGTGACTGGCCACATTAAAGAAGTAAAAAAAAAAAAAACTGATGAAGTNCATTAAAGAAGTAAAAAAAAAAAAAACTGATGAAGTGAATAAAGCCCCACAAGCAATGTTAACCTGAAAACCCCATAAGATGTCTGAAAGGCACATAATTTAATAAAGTGAAACACATAATTGATCAGTTATTCATGTTGATGTCAGACAGTGTATTATACCATTCAATCTTTTCCTGCCACTGTACACATTGTAACATTGTATATTGACTCTAATGGCCCCAAAAGCAGCAGAATCTGTAAAGTACTTCTCAGCATTAAGCATTTTTCAGCCACCTGATTTGATTAATTGCATTGAAGCATGCTGCTAAATCAAAGCATTCCTTTGAACATTTGTGTAACTCTACTGATGTATTATTTGTATCTCAGTCTTCCTCAAAGGAACTCATAAATTGGAAGCATTCCATTAATGTTCATATTTCCTAATAACTAGGTTAGACTGAATGATGATGATGGCCTAAAAGTCACAGAGTGAACTTCATAACTGAACAAAAAGTTTGAACTTAGATCTCCTCAGTGCAAATGTATTCACTTTCTTTCTGATAACTTTCTCTAAATGAAAGATCTGTGTAGAAAGTATCCCAATTCACTTTTAAAAACAGAGCTAAAACAGATATAGTCAATTTTTAGAGAGTTGAGGAGCCTTGTTTATAAATGATTATTGGAGCTAAATTGATTGCAAATTGAAACAAATCAATTCTAAATCGATTGCAAATTGAAATAAAAATTAGGAAAATTATTCAGCAAAAAGCCTATAGAAAAATTGTGAAAAAGCAATGCACAATCCCACCTCAATTCAAAACTAAATGTTTTCAAAAATTACTTACAAATAATATCTATGTGCAGGATCATGAATATATTAAATCTTTCTTTTCCATGGAGCTTTGAAATGATCCTTTATTTTTGTGATGTTATTTTTGTGATCTTATTACTTTTAATGTTGTAAACTGCCCAGAAACACTGTGTGGCAAGATGGACACCACCACCACCACCACCACCACCACCACCAACAACAACAACAACAACAACAACAACAACAATAATAATAATAATAATAATAATAAATACTAGCAGCTGTTTTGTAAGCAAGAATAATTGTTACGACAACATTTGGTTACAAAGGACACAGGCTGTTGGGGACAATATGCTGACTCTGTAAACTGCTTAGAGAGGGTTATAAAGCACTGCGAAACAGTATATAAGTCTAAATGTTATTGCTATTTGCTATACTGCCCTATAGCACTCTCTGGGTGGCTTACTATGTAGAAGCATTATTTGCATATTGCCCCCAACAATCTAGGTCCTCATTTTACCAACTGTGGAAGGATGGAAGGCTGTATCATTTCTTTTTTTCTCCTTTTTAAAAAATATGTTATTCTAATTATAATGTCCGTGCTTTTTGTAACTTCCTAATCTGAAAATGCCTTTTAAAAGAACTTCTTTCACAATGTATTATCTGAGTTTGTTTTAAAATGCAAGAAAGTTGATAGGATGCAGACTGCTAGAATAATAATTGTACATCTGAGACTCCTCAGTCTCGTATATGAAGTAAATTTAAGAATCCTGCATCCAGCTGATTCAAATTTCGCTCAAATGTCCCTCTTCTTTGAGAACATTTTCAAAAATGATTTCTTTTTCAGAATGAATGGAAGTGATTTAAAAGCACAGGAAAAGAACCCAAAAAGTATTACAAACCCCTGCCAAAAGCTATAGTACTTTTATCTATTCATCTAGTTGTCTGATCTTCAGTATTTTATTCATCAGATCATACCAAAATATATCAATTTTCTCATCCTACAGTATTAACAATAGCAATAGAACTTAGACTTATATATTCTTCCTCTGTATTTCTTTTTTTGTTGAAAAATAGTTTTCCAAGACAAGAGATAAAGGCTTTGTTATTATAACCAAGTTCTTCCAACTCTTTTTGTGAATAGCAATAGCACTTAGACTTATATATCGCTTTACAGTCTTTTACAGCCCTTTCTAAATGGTTTACAGAGTCAGCATATTTCCCCCAACAATCTGGGTCCTCATTTTACCCACCTCAGAAGGATGGAAGGCTGAGTCAACCTTGAGCCTTGAGATTTGAACTGCCAGATTTCAGGCAGCCAGCAGTCAGCAGAAGTGGCCTACAGTATTGCACTCTAACCACTGCACCACTGCGGCTCACAATTAGGATATAGTCTGTGATAATAATTTCTATTAGAACATAAATCTGTCCTAAATTAAATTTGTATACAAGGTTAGTCCCTTTCAGACTAATAATTAGCCCAAATCACAGATATGGGCCTGAAAAGAGATATATTTATTACTTCCATATACTAGACAATTAACTATTAGAACAGAGTCATATTCAAATAATCATTGCATAGCCATTTTGTAATCATCTCAGATTTAAAGTTTAAAAGATTCTAAATTTATTCTTTCTTTTGTTGGAAACAGAAAAGTATAAAGGGTCGATGAAAAATTGAAGTTCTGATTAACCATTAATTACAGGAAAAAGTTTAGAAATACATTCTTTCTCTATCATCAAATCATGTAATTATTAAAACATCTGATTGTCTTAATTGCCAAATCTTGTCGAATATAAATGAACATCATTTTCCTGCTTTGTAGAATGACTCAAAAAATTATCAAGAACTCTAATAATGTGCAGCATTCTCTTTATTTCTTTTGAGTCTGATGGGAAGAATGAAAGATCAGCAAATGATATGTATGATATGTAAGTAGAATTTTATTTTCTATGTGTATAAAGATTTATAGGCAATTCTCTTGATGCCTTTGTACCTTTCTGCTTTTTACAATGTCAAATGCTCAGTTGATTTGTCTAGATTTAATTCCATATGTACCGTTCACTCACAGTTATCCTCTGCATCCTTGATTTTATAGTCCTCAAGTTGCAAAGTCATTGCCATATATTCATGGTTCTTACACATGAATGGAACTGGTGAAACACAAAAGGGTAAAATATCAAAGAAATGCAAATTACTCAGTGTTAGTGCATGAATGTTTCTCTTTTGAAATTCAGTACAGCTGACTTGAAAGGATAAACTAGCACAAAAGCAAAAGTTTGTTTTCATGGGGAAAAATACTGTAATAAAATAAAAATATTTAAAGTAGTGCGAACATATCAACCATCTGGAAAAGGTTAGGATGGCTTAGGTAACATATTCTTATTAACAGTGGGGAACATCCATCCGTCAAACATGAGTAGCAAAGCTCTCTAGTATAAAACTTTTGCTGTGAAAGAAGGCTTTAAAGCAAATCATTCTAGGATGGATCAAATACAGATTTGGGTGTTTCATATCTCAATTACTATATACAAAAGCTACCATGCTTAATTTCATCCACAGAAATCCATAGGCAAAACAGAAATAAAGAACTGCAAGAAGAAAATGAAACACAGAAGATCATTTCTTCACTGACCAAATTATTGTAAGCCAGCAAGGTCACCAATCACTTTTTTCCAGTCAAGATGGCTTTGCAAAACTGTCTTTTCCTTGTTTGTAAGAAAATATATTTAAATAATTGTGATAATTCTAAAGAATGACTTTCAGAATGGTTGTCACCGTTTTAGATCTGTAATGAAATCATAAGAGATAAACCAAATTCTGGATTTTGTATTAAAAAAGTAAAGTAGCTGAATGTTGCCAGCTTCTGTAAAGCTACTTACATTGGCTGTTCAAAGATCTAAATAATATAAGCCAAATGTTTACAAGATCTATTCTGACATTATTTTGCTGATGTAATAAGGATTTTTTTTTTCTTGTGATATTTCTTTCCTTTTCTAGCAAGAAGTCGCCTTTCTATAGTTTAGTAAAACATCGAACAAGTTATTTGTCATTGGTCATATAAATCTTAGCTGGAATGGCCTTTCCGTTTGACAGTGATTTAATGAGTTGTTCTGTTAACTGTAAAAGATTACTGGTATAGAGACTGTTTCATTTTAGACTAAGGTAATCATTCATTTTTTCAACATAATTTTAAGATAAAAGAGCAGTACTATCTGGTCCTTAACAGAACAGAATCAAGGGATTGTAAATAATACATATGCTTACATGCAATATAAACCTCTGCATTTCATGTGGCCAGTAGCTTGTAGACCTTTCAACCTGTCAGGTTTTTTGCATTTCTTTTGTTAGTCTGTCAGATTTTGCATTTATTCCACTAAAACAGGTTGTTGCAAACCCTCTTTATTCTAACCCTCTTCTCCTTATTCTTTTGTTCTACTGCCGCCACTAAACCCTTTGGTGTTTAAAGGAATTTAATTCTTTGAGGGTTTATAAAACTTTAAAGGCTCTAGGGTAATGTATATAACTGGATGGAATGTGAGGAAGATAAAGGATAGCAGAAACACTTGGTTAATATGGGAACAAAGGTATAAATTGACTTTTATTTAATAACTTTAAAAGATGGGTTTTAAAACTGGTTTACTTGTTTCTACAGATAATCTGTATCACATCAAGACTAACCTACTGTGCTCTGTAATTATTCCTAACCCTTTTTTCCAGTGAGAGGTTTTACTAAACCTAGACCCTGAGCCTAGTTTCAAAATCCAATCTTAGTGGTATAATTTTCTGCCTTTTTTTATTTTTCTTTTAACCTGATTCCCAATAAATAGACATAGCTGTATATCAGGTCCCACTGCATCTCTTCTAACAGCAAAGGGGTTTTCCATAATTGCCACCTCATGTAATCTTTCAATTCACCCCTTTACAGCCAACTTGGTCATGGATATTTTAAAGGTACTTTTGCATCCTTTTAGATTGAAATATATGTTTGGAAATATAGCTTTTTTACCAATAAGCTTTGACTTAATTAGGGACAGATTGGTGGCTAAATATGTTATTTACAGCTAATCCTTGACTTACAACCATTCATTTAGTGAGCGTTCAAAGTTACAAGAGCATGGAAAAAAGATAACTTATGATTGTTTTTCACACTTATGACTGTTGTATCATCCCCATGGGCACATGATCAAAATTCAAATGCTTGGCTCATATTTATGACAGTTGTAGTATCCCAGGGTGATCACCTTTTGTGACCTTCTGACAAGCAAAGTCAATGAGGAAGCCAGATTCCCATAACAAAGGTGTTAGTAACTTTCAGTTATTCACTTAACAAAATGGGGCAAAACTCACTTAACAAATGCCTTCCTTTGCATCATAAATTTTGGGCTTAATTGTGGCCAAAAGTCAAGATGATCTGTACTATTTTGTCATATGGCTTGTGTCTTGTTTTTAAGCATTGATCGCTGCCCAGAGTCATTAATTTGATAATTTTAGTCATAAAAATAATAAGGATCAGTACCAGTATCTACCATAGCAATTAATAAGTTTTGATCAACTGTCACTGTTTTTCTCTTAAAGAATCGTTAGTTTTCTAATATGGAAATTCTTACCTTTAAACAACAGTCCTCAATTTAGGAATTGAATATTTGGTCATTTCCAGTTTGCTTTCATGTGTTGAAAGGCTGAAAGTACCTTTCTCTGAGGGTTCAAATTTTCCCGCTGGGAGAGCTCTGGTGCAAGGATACAAACAACTTGCTTGAAAGCTAAGTATCTTGTTTTAATTCTCAGGAAGCTAGAAACACATCCCCTGCGTTCACTGGGGCTAGCTAGCTAAACTTTTTTGAGTAAGTTCCAATTCTTATTGACTCTTTTCCTTCCCTTTGTGTATAAGGTTTTGATATATCAAATCCTGTCAAGAGTTTGGTGTTTTTTTCTTTCCGCCAGAATGCACCTCAACGGAGGTGCGAAACAAGACTCTGCGGGGCATAGGCTGCCTGTATTACCGTTTTAGTTTTTCGCTGAATCTTTTTAGTTTGATGGCTCTTTTATTGTAATTCTGTCTTTTGGCTGGTTTGGTATGTCTTAATTGTTTGGCTTTTTTGGTCTAGGGCGCCTGCTTCAAATTTCTTTTATTAGATTTCTTTTTCCTATACAAACCTGTTTTCATGCTGGCTTAATGTTTCCCGGGCCTTTTTTCCTCTTGGGTGACGAAACCACTGTCCTCATGAAGTTCTTTCTAGCAATCTCATTTTTTAATTGTATTTTAGGAGGTGATTCTGATTGAATGTTCTTGGTAATTTGGAATTCTTGATCAATCTGGATCAATCAATAGCTGCCTGTCCCTTTTTAATTTTCTCTTTTAGAGGAATAAGGCTTCAACAGCTGACGCAGGTGGTATGCCTAAAGAGGCAACACATGAGGGCCAAAGACACAAATGTTGACTGTGGTGTGATGAGGATTTTTGCCAATGGAATCTGGATCATGAGTAAGAGCCATGAAAAGCTCCCTAGGATATTGCCTTCCTGACATATTTTGAAGCTAGCTCTTTCAGTGGTGGAGTGTCTCCCCTACGAGTTCTGAGGTTTCATTCAGATTGAAGAACACATCCCTTTGAATGTTTTCGGCAGCCATAGTATGCTCTCAAGAAAGAAGGAAAGTCTATTGCTGCCTATTCTCCAGAGTGGCATTCTCTGACCTCCCTCAGTTCTCTGTTAAGGGATCAGGGCATGGGAGGTCGAATTCAAACTTTTGCCAGGGTACCATGCTAGTTTCATTCAATTTTTAGAATTTCGCACCTGCCAATCAGGCACGCTACAAAGATATTGCCAATGAGATTGTATTCTGTTTTTGGTGAGAAGGGAAGACTTGGAGTCACAGTCTGATCTAGGGTTTGGAAGGCTCTCCTGTGTTGTCTGGTAAGGATGGTAAGCAGGTTAATCTTCCTAAGGTGCAGGGGCCATTTGTGGCATTGTGCGAAGGAGGTGAGTAGTGGTTTAAGCACACACAGGAAAACACATCAAGGTGGGAGCTTCAAGATAACATATGAGATGATATGGTCTTTTTCTTGGTTTGTAGTTGATTTAGGTCTGGTGGTTGATAAGAATGGTGGCATTTGTGACCCTAGGTGAGGCGCAACCAATGATCGAAAGCATTTTCATGAGGTGGTTACTAGCAGCAATGTGTAAGGTGCATACATGGTGTTGTACTTGGTTCTTGTAGATGGCCCAGCCTAAAATGCTTTCTAGGAGTCCAGGAAAGTTTTAAATGTGGTTGTGTTAATGATGTTATGTGCCTAGTGCATTCCCATTAGCATGTAGTTAGGTATCCATTGACGATTTGCTCCTGCTAGGCAAAAGTTAGTAGTGTTGAATATTCTTTTGCTACAATATTCGATATGTCTCCTTTCTCTGGATAAGCTTGGTTCCAGGAACGCAGTTGCTTGTGTAAAGTATTCAATTGTTACAAGAAAATATTAACCAGGTGTAATTACATTTCATGTTCAACCGATATTGCTAGATTCTTTTCTCTCCCTCCTCTTTTTTTTTTTATTACAAATGTGAAAATGTAAACGTATCAAAATTATAAAAGTTCTTTTTGTTAAAAAAAAAAAATACAAAAAGAGAAAAAAAATGCGAAGAAAAATAAAAAATATTACACACAAAAAAAAAATAATAGAGGTGTTATAAACTTACACCTGGGAGCGTTTTTGTGTAATTCAGTGATTGCCTGGTCTCTGAGTTGTTTGGTTCGTGGTAATTGAAGAATGCGCAAGCGTCGTTGATCTGTGTCTGGATTTTTTTGAGTTTGATGGGTGATTGATTGTTGGTGGGTTTTGGCTGTGGGTCTAATGACTGCTGGATTGCATGTGTCCAATGTATCAAGAGTCTCGTTCTGCTCTTAATGGCCAGTGTGAGTAGTCAGTAAAAACTTGATAGGTCTTTTCACTGGTTGAGAGGTGGAGTTCTGGTGAGAAACTTGATCGACAACCATCTCCCCGGTTCATATGGATGCAGGCTTCTTCCGAGGGTAAGGTCTGTTGTCAGTGCTCTGAGTCCAGAGGGTCTGTATGCTTTTGCAGGGCTGAAAGATAAGAAAGAGAGAACATTCCCCCCAATCTAGGAGAGGGAAGAGGATAAGTGACTTGAGATGTATAGAGCAGTATGCAGTGATGAGCTGACATAAGGAGTAGGAATTCAAAGATAGTCATAGTCATATGGTCGGTGAGATTATGAGATAAAAGTGATATATGAGGGCAATTGGGAGGATTGTGGCAGGAAGGTGTGATTCTCCTCACAAATTCCGCAGTAGGGTTTGTTTATCTGCCCTGTTAGCTCTCTCCAGGCTCCAGAGGAAAGTGGGAATAAGGTACCTGGAGGTGTTTGGGTATGCGAAGGCCTGAAATATATGCGTGAGGACATTGGGCTATAAAATGTTTCCCTAATCATGTCGCAGGAATGGGTGGGCCTCCAAACCTAGCACAATATCGCTTAAGGAGATGCCTGGCTGTTTCTAGAGGCAGTAGAATGGCAGAATGGGAAGGCTCTACCAATGAGTTTAGTTGGTCCCTACAGAAAGAGCATATTGATACCACATGTTGCCTTAGGTAGTTGATACAAATCCAATTTGATCTTTCAAATGGTTTCTGTGCCAGGTTCTTCCTCCTTCATGATTGTTTTTTTTCGGAGGTGGTATTATTGCTTGGCAGGTTTGGCAGTGTGTGGCTATCTGGTAGCCTCACTTAGGAAGAGTGAATACATATCCTCCTGATGGCATTCCACCATGGGGCTTGCGTACCAACCATGTCCCTATTGATGTAAGTACTTGCGATTAAGCCTATAGGAGAACGTCGTCGTGGGCTATAGGTCTGGCCATCGGGACTCTCCAAGAATTTGGTTAAAAACTGCTGAGAAATTTCTTTTCTCATAGTCAATTCCCTTTGTCTAGAAATTGCATGTATGATATTTCTGGTGTTGTTGTTAAGGCTGGTGTGATGATGGTATGAGGTAGATTTGTGTGGACCCATTCTGGCTGTTGCATCTGGCATATTGATTCCTTTCATTATTGTTAAGTCATCTTGCTTGATGGGTTTACAATCGATGACTGGTAGCGCTTGTGTGTGGATGGGCCTCTAAAAGTTTGGCTTTACTAATTGATGCATGTACTATTGTTGTCCGCTGAGTTAAATAAAACCAGTTTGTTTCCATAGGGCTCCTGTTGCATGGCAGACTCCAAAAGCATATGGAGTCTGTAATGATGTTGGTAGAATTCGGTTCCTAGCAGTTCGGCAGGCTTTCCGTTAAGGCTATAAGCTAGCTGCTTGGGCACTATGGGAAGGAGGAACGGGGGAAGCCCAATTAATTTTATTGTAGAGAAGACTACAAGCTGCTCCTGTTTACTACTCTTTTGTTCTGGTGCATGTAGGAGGAACCGTGCTGTAAAAGTCCAGTCGGGGTTTTGTAGTGGGGTATCTGTTAGAATCGAGCGGGGTAGTTCAGCATCATGCAGCTAATGGACGCCAACTGCATGGAGATTGGGGCCTTCTTCCTGTTCTGTGGGGAGCAGGGTAGCTTGGGTTTAGTAGTATTACATCTTTCAAATGTAATGTGATCAAGAGGGTAAAAAAGTTCGGCTTCAAAATATTGAGCCAAAACGCTGCTGAATTAAAGGCTTGTGTCTGGCTCTTTAAGAGAATTGGGCAAAAACTTTCATGGGGAACTTTTAGCAGCTAGAGGATTTCCTAGTACCAAATCTTTAGATTGTTTCAACCAGTTCAACTGTAGCTGCCACAAGCTCGTAAGAGGGGAACAGTGGCCCTGAGCTACTGGATCTAGGTTACAAAATATATAGCTACTGGCCGGTGTGTTGGTGGTCCAAAAAGGCTGTGTTTTAGAAACGGCCAAGAGGAACCACTATTTCTCATGGATTGAATAAGGTAAAAGGTTTCCTATAGTCCAGGTTAGCCGCAGTGCTGGGGATGATGCTAGGGTTTGTTTGATGTCTGAAGTGTTTTGTCCAGAGATTTTGGACATTCAATTGGGGTTCAGGCCATGTTTTTGCCTGTCAATTGAATGAGTGGTCGCGGCTTATTTCACGCAAATGAGGGGATCCATGGGCGGCCAGAAAGCCCAGTAACTCCAGTAAAGCTTTATTGACGTTTGTTTGGGGTGGTTTCATGGCCTAAAATAGTTTCTTTACTCGATTGAGGGGGCAATTTTCTAATTCCTGGTGCAATAATATAAGCCGCAGATATGTTATTTCTTGTTTTTAAATATTGCAAATTTGGAGGGGGAGAGGCTTGTGTGACCTTCTTTCTGCCAGGGCCTTTGAGTAAATACAGGGTAAGTCTAGCTCAGTTTGAGATGCTAACAATACATCATCCAACATATTGGATTAAGGAAGACTGATATGGTAGGGAGAATGGAGGAGAGGTTTGCCTTTATAATATTTGTGAAAATAGGGTGGGGGATAGTATAACCTTGTTGCAATCGAGTCCAAGTATATGTTGATCTTGCCAGTAAAGGCAAATAGATATTGGGATGGCTGAATCCACAGGAATGCTTAAAAAAAGGCAGAGCACAAAATCAATGACAGAAAAGTAAGTTGGCTGAGGCCTGGGACTTCAGTGATTATAGTGGATGGATTAGGGACTATGGGGGCCTCTAGGTATCTAACGTGATCATTTTATGATCCTCAAAATCCTTGTACAATTCTAAAGATGGGGTTTCCATCTTTTATCTACTATAAGATTTCTTTACAGGAAAAAATGGGGGTATTGCAGGGAGAGGTACATTTAATGAGAACTCTCCCTGTTTTAGGTATGCCCTTTTGGATAAATTTCTGTAGCAGGGAAGAATTGCTTCTGCATAGAATTTTATGTATTGGGGACACATGGAGGTGGCCCCTGTTTTTACTTGGATAGTAACTGGTGTTGCTCCTTTAAAGTAATCCCACCTCTGATGCATCCGCAGCCCGCATAAGGAGGGTGGGTAGGCGCTTTTTAAATTTCTCTATGAAGCCGTGTTGTTGGTTATCAGCATGATTGTTTTGTGCTTTCTCTTATCCTGAGATTTCCTAATTGCAGCCAACCTGTTTTCCACATGTTATGGTTAGCTCCCATTTTACAAAGAGATTAACTCCCTAGTAGGATATGGCGACTGGGGGCAATAGTGAATGCAATGGTCTATTGTGAAAGGTCCTGTTCTTACTGGATAATGTTGTGGGTAAATCTATCACGGGATTATTTTCCCCTCCATTCCCATTATGTTATCTTGGAAGCCCCTTTCAGCCACTGTAGCTTATATGGTGCTTCAGTAATTAATGAGGAGGTGGCTCCGTATCAACTAGGGCAATTGTTTTCTTTCCTCCGATAAGA